>PVIA01007255.1:0-85999 GCA_004024845.1 Tonatia bakeri
TGCCTCCCAGAAAAAGAGACAAATCTCTTCCATGGAGATTGATTTTGATCTATCAGTCTCCTTTTAAATACACAAAAGGTTCTGGAGGGTGAGAGCCAGCTATTAAAATGGCTAATTACTTGTTAAAATGCATCAGTGTTCCTGGGAACAAGTTCATCTGCATGTGAATCAGGTGTCCAGAGTAGTTATAATCATCCAATGCTGTGCTCATTAAAGGGGAGGGTAGAATTTTAGACAGAAACAGAAAGATGGTCTCACATCGCAGGGATGTGTCTAAAGATCTTGGGAGAGTGATGTAGTCCTGAGCCTCGGGAAGCAGATTGAAATACCACAGAGTACAGAACAACTCATCTTTTGTCCACTGTGGGAAAGCAATGGGCCAGGAAGATGTAGGGATTGACAGTATGACTTTGAGTAGTCACTTTGAGAAATCACAGTTGTTTAGGATCTCATGAGGGAAAGGAGGGGCAGTGGGAGCCCTCTGCTACTCTCTCCTGAATAAAGACCCTGGTGAGGGAGGAGAAGGCACCATCTCATCTCTCTCTTCCTCCATCTTCACCCCAGCCAGCTACCATCTACCTGGCTCTGTGGTGGTCCAGGAGCTCCTTGGATTCTAGACCCTCTGATCAGACCCCTGCTCCTCCAGCAAGACAGATGAAGAGCAATACCAAAAGCCCATACAGTGGCTTGCAGTGCCTACCACACCTGTGGCATCGAGGGGCAGGGTAGTGAAGTGTCTGTTTGCCCTTATTCCTAAAGAAGATAACCACTCACTTGGCTCCCACATTCTAGGCCCAGTTTTACTGTTCCGCTCATCTTACATTTTTATAAAGAAATAGATGAAAACTACATATTTCCAAAGAAGGCTTTGGAATGGCTTTGGGATGCCTGCTGAGCCAGTCTGTTGCTGTATAAGAAGGACTCAACACCCGTTTCTCCATGGCGTGGAAAGCAGGAGAGAGAGAGCACAGGAAGGAGGAAGAGTGCCAGGTCTCTGGAGTGTATGTGGCAGCCAGCACAAGCCAGCCCAGAGCCTCATAGATCTTGGTCTGTTTATTCTAATGAGTTCATAGGCACTGAAATATAGACCCCTCTTCTGCTCATGGAACTGTAAACAAATATATCAGCCCTTTTCCATTAGCTGGCTTATATGAGAGGAGAGGGGCCCAGATAATGTAAAGCCAGGTTTTTTACCTAAATTCATTAAATACAAACCCAGCAAAAATGCCAAGATTATTTCTGTAAATTAGTGAACTGAGTCTAAAATTCTTATAGAAATGTAAAAGGCTGAGAATAGCCAAGATGATGCTGAAGACCACTAACAAAAGTGAGACTTACAGTGCCAGCTATCAAGCTATATTATATGGCTATATGAATTCAGGCAGTATACAACTGACCCAAATGAGTTAACCAACCAACGGAATTGAGCATAAAATGAAGAAAAAGCACATGCATGTAGGATCACCTGATTTATGAAAAAAAATAGTGCTGCAGTGCAGTGGAGGAAGGACAGTCTCTGCAATAAATTGTGCTCTGGCAGTACATGTTGTGTGAGTGTATGACTTACACCGCAGCACACACAGAAATCAATACCAAACAGACTGCATGGGAAATACAGGAGATGCCTTCATGACCTTGAAATAGGCAAGTTCCTTCAATAGGACACAAAAGGGACTAACCATAAAAGAAGAAAAATTAAAAATAGATAAAATAGACACTATTAAAATAAAGCTTCAGATAATGACACAGTAAACCGTCTCAGATTAATCATCCTGCCAAAGCAGTCAGAAGTTCAGGAACACACACCCACACACACATGTTCGAAAGCCCTGAAGAATGAGTGCGGCACAGAAGGCAGCGACTGAAGGAGGATGACCACTGGTAGAGGTGAGTACACTGGACAAGACCGCCATCAATCCAGCTCTACCTCAAGGGATTGCCCGGCCTTACTCAGAGCATGGGCCTATATCTCAAGCAGAAACCTGAAATCTTGCAGTGAATAGTTGAGAGTCTGCTGGGCAGCATTTCTCCACAGATTATGAAAGAAGTACAGACCGACATTTATTCCAGACAGTCTTTTCAAGAATGTTAGCACAGCAAGAGCCTTAAATGATACATAGGTCATCCTCCAAAGCAAATAGTATGTACGCTTACTGCCAATAGAATGAAGACAATGTGTCCTTCTGAAACAAAGGATGAATGTGCTGAATCCGTTAATAAAGAATCAGGTGCTCTAAGCTCCGGGTTCCTGTGGGGCCCAATTGACAGCATGTGCAGATGTGCTCTGGCCCTTTTTACATCACCTGAAGGAGATTGGGGCTCGTGGAATTGGTATAAAAGTGCTCATATCCTGACAATTGCTACCACTGTGAGTCATGAATGGTACTCTGTCTCTGAGACAGGAGTCTGTTCTGGGTACCACTGTCTTTGAGGCTGAGGCAAGCTACCTTGTTAACTCGCAAATCAAGTGAAATCTCTGGCCCTCCACAGTTCTCAGCAGTTGTTGTAAAGGGAATGGGATGTTGACCAAAATGTGGTTTTCTGTAAGAAGTAAGGGAGCCCCCAGTGTTCAGTAACAGGACTTGAGAGAAGTCTGTAGGAATTGGTAGCAAACTGTTCAAGGAGCTGCATGGTTAACCAGGCAGTCACAGGCCCTGCACATTATGAGAAGGAACCGGGGAGGTGACTACAGGTGAACAATGACAAGGGAGTTGAAAGGATTCAAAGGCAGTTGCCCAAGGGTTGGTCCTTTCAAAATATTTCCCTGAGACGTACAAATTCCCACTGAAAAACACAGATTAAACACTGACTAGTTCTACTTCTAAAGCATGATTTTAGGTATGTTTTCTTCCCCCCCGCCCCAATCTCTTTAGAGTTCACTTATCTTAGTTAGAAATTTGTCAAACCATATTGAGCATCAGGCACCAAACTGGAAAAGCAATTTACATCCAGATTCACCAAGTATCATAATACAGAAATGAGATAAAATATTCAGAAGTTCTCTAAATAAGAATAGTTGTAACAGAAAGGAATTACTAGCATTTGGGCTCTGGGATGGGAGTGGAACAGTGCTTTGGGCCACCAAATAACGCTTCAGGGGGTCAGGGAAGCAGGAAGAGCTACCAGATCAAGCTTGTTCCCAGGGCTGTGTTATAGATTATGGCCTCCAGCATTTATTCCCTAACTGATCAGCAGTTACATCCCTATCACAATCTTGCTTCCCTTTGTTGCACTTCATAAATATTTGCTAAGTCATATAAATAACAGCAGAAGGTGACCTGCCCTACCCCCAACATTTTTGCACCCAAGTTTCTACTCTTTTCTTCATCAGGTACTCCATCTGAGATAAGCTTGGAAGAATTGAATAACTAGAAAGAAACAGGCCAAAAAATAATAAATAGAAAGAACAGAAAGAAAAGAAAGAAACAGAAAACAAAACCATAACCTGAAACCAAATCTCTTGGGGCATCTCATAGGAAGAATGAGGGCAAGAGATGCGGCAGTGGACCATGGCAAATGATTTCTGTGGGAAAAAAAGTGAATGTTTGACCCTGGCTGGTGTGACTCAGTGGATTGAGTACTGGCCTGCAAACCAAAGAGTCGCCAGTTGGATTCCCAGTCAGGGCACATGCTTGGGTTTTGGGCCAGGTCCCTGATGGGTGTGTGTGAGAGGCAACCACACATTGATGTTTCTCTCCTTCTCTTTCTCCCTCCCTTGCCCTCTCTCTAAAAATAAATAAAATCTCTTTTTAAAAAGTGAATGTTTGGGGCTGCTGAGTTGATTTTCAATGTCTTCCTATGTGTGAAATTATCCAGTCACGAAACAAGACTGCTCGGTGCTTCCTGATGACAACAGCATGCACCGTGCCTACTGAAAGTCCCTGTGGTCTGGTAAAAACTGTCACACTTCCTTCCAGTCTCTGTCACTCCCTCTGCTGCGTACATTCATGCACTCCTCTGGCTTTCTTCCCAGGGAGGACTCCTCCTCCTGTGTCTGCTTCCTCAGGCTCCTCCTTTGATCTGTGACGGTCACCTCTCTATTCCTTCCATCTTTTGCCCTTATGCTCCATCCTGCCTTGGCCTATCTCTGGCAGTTGGAGTAGCGGAGTCACGCGTCCCAGTTTAGTCTCTCTCCAGCCAGAGGGGACCTGCAGGCGATCCATGTGTGCCTCCCCGAGTCACTCTAGAAATCACACAGCTGTGCTGCATCCAGCCCTGAGCTACTGGATGGTGGTTCAGGAGCAGGTGCAGTTCAGTGCCAGAGAGGGTAGCAGGAAGCACCTGGGAGCCAGAGAAGGCAGAAGAGCCCCCTGACCATCAATCCCACAGTCATCTCATGCCAGACCAGGGAAATACGTCTGCAGCTAAATTTGGAGTGAGAGAAACACCTTCCATTTAAAAAGAAAATCTCTCTCCAGTTAGGAAGAGATTATACCTTCTGCAGGCACCTCAGATATATTTCATAACACCTTGTAGAAAGGCAAACATCAGCCCTGTGTTCTGGCATCAGGCTTATCACTTATTCCTGAGGGAACATTATATTCTTAGTATAAAACCCAGTACTGGTCCACCAGGTCCAGAAAAATGGTGATTTCTCCCCAGATCTGGATTCCCAGTGGTATGTGCAGGATCAAGTAGATCCAGACTCCTGGTGTTACCTGTGGGATCACATAGGGAGCAAATGTGAATGCATTTGTGGGAAGCTGGAGGGGTCCAGTCTGCATAGTCTCCAGACTCATTATTTAGTCCTCAGCAATTCCGTATATTGGTGTCAGACTGTGCCCACAGAAGACCAGAACCCCAGGGAGAGCAATGTGATCCCCTCTCTGGACGGGGGAAGGGAACAGAGACATGGTAAGAGTAGAAAGGGCTGGAGCAAACAGGGCTAGAGGTGCAGTTGGTGCAGGTCTGGCTACAGGAGGAGCCTGGGAGGGGACAGGTTTGCTGACACTAGCCTCCTGTTCCACGCTTTCTTAATTGGATCTTAAGGGAATAGGAAGGGGAAAAAGGTGTTCCAGAATTTCTAATTTTGCTGTGCCCAGCATTTCCTGTTTAGCTGAGGAGAAGTCAGAACTTGGAAAGTGAAAAGAGAGGCTAATTCACATAAAGCAGAGTGAGTGCTGTGGTGTAAAAGGAGGGTAGGCTTCTCTCCAGGGATTTGCTGAGGTTAGAAGGAGGAACAGGGGCAGGAGTGGGGGAGGGGGAGGGCAGAGGCTAATCTTCCTCACAGATACTGCAAAGGCCACCAGCTTCAACCAGAATGCAGGTTCCTCGGGGGCAGTGACTCTGCCGTGTGCCAGCAATATCTCGGCATCCTCATATGGCACTCCCAATAAATATTTGTTGTTTGACCAAATGATGTCATGCATACCCATTTCCCTAGCACCTGTTACGTGGATATAATTTAACATTTTTATATAATCACACTTAGATGTCTTAAAAAGTTCACATTTAATAGACCTTTGGAATGCCAAGATCCAGTGTTTTTCAGATAAGACTGATATTGGTGAGGCCCAGAGACTGACACATTTGAATCAATGAGAAGAGCATCATCTGCCTCCAGCACAATCACCCCTTGAGGAAGCCCTTGCTGTGCTCACAACAGTGCTGATGTCCTCTGCCTGGCTTCCTCGTTCCTTTGGTCACTTGTCTCTTCAGTGGGGCCCCCAAATGGGTCCCATGTACTGGTCTGAAAAAATTTAAGTACTTTAGAGAGAATATCTCCTAGTTGGATAAACATAAATCATGGTCCACAGGTGGAGATTCAAGTTAGTTCTACTGTGTGATGATGAACAAGAACGTTAATTTCTTTCAGCTTTCGTTTCTACATCTCTAAGCGGGGAAAACAATACCTGCCTCATGAAGTTATTGTGAAACCTACATCAGCTATAAGTAATAGAGTTCTGGTGAAATTTCTGGCGCACATTTAAACCTTAATGAAAGCTGGTAGTTCTTTTCTGTCACCAGATCTCAACAAACCTTATTTCTGGCACTAGCAGCTTCCCAATGTTAGCATTTCTTGTGACAATGAGGATGATAATCTAAGGGAGGTTGAAGGCTTAAAAAGGTTAAGACCCCTTCCCTAGGTCACACACCAGTTTACAGTGGAGTTGAATCTCTAGTCCAGCTCTCCAGAGTTCAGGACCTGTCTCCTGCCCTCAGGAGACATGGCATTCTTAAGCAGTCTTTATCATACATTGTGAATAAATATTACCTCTTCCCAGGTGAAATAATCAAATATCCTCATCCTACTCTGGTATCTCAAGGCCTGGAAATAGCAGAACAAGCCACTATGGAATTATTCCATCTGAGCAACCATCAACCTTCTTAAAGGCTGACCTGAACTAGAAAGAAGGTTTATGTGTTGAATTTGGAAGATGAGTCTTAGTCTTCAGTGTTGGAGGCAATGTTGGATCTACCATGTAGTAGCCCAGCCTAAATTATTTTTCCCTTGAGAATGGGGGTATTCGGTATTGCCTGGTAGGGAGGTTTAGCAACCTGGTAGTAAATATTTGTTTGAAAGGATCTATAAACAATCATTTGAGAAAGGACTGAATTATGATCACCAGCAGGTCAGGAAGGAGTTCCTGGGGAAAATTAAAATGTATAAAACACAGGGAAGAAAGGCTCTAGAGAAAATAATATCCTCACAATAGGAGAGCCAGATTTATACAACTTACATCATTTCATCTTCAGGACTGCCCTGTCAGGCATGTGTGATTTTTATCACCATGTTATTGATGCCATAAAGAGGTGCAGTGCAATAAAGTCATCTGTCCAAGGTCGGAGTTACCCTGTGCCAAGGTTCTAGCTACCCTGAGCCAAGGTATTCTGATATGACCCCAATGCGCATTTCGAACATGTGCCTAGGCACACACGTATGCATCCAAGCACACACACCTGGAGCCTTAAAAATGGAGTAAACTATGAGAGAGAGAGGCTGTGTTGCAGAATTTAATAAAAAAAGACTTAGGCCTCACTAACATCCAGGACTTTCCACTCATTCTCTCTGGAGGTGAGAGGTGAAGGCTGATTCATCGCTGGGGGGAATTCACTGGATGGCTCAGCTACACCAGTTTGTGATCTCTTTAGCTTCTTCCTGCCTCACACCTTGCTCACAAAATCTGCAGGACGTCCACATCACCAGCCCCACTTTCTCAAGGTGGGAATGGAGTTGTGAGGATGAAGCCCCTGCTCCCTTCCGGGGCAGCTCTCCTGAGTGACCACACCTCACCCTGCTCCAGCCAAAACATGCACAGGCACGCAAATGCATGGGACACAGGCATACACATGCACACACATGTGTGCACACACCATTGCTAGTGAGGGCTGAAGGAATGCAAGCCTATTTTAACACTGATGTGGGTACAGTTCCACCAGAAAGACAAATCTGATGACAAAAATAAAATGAGAATAAAGTCAAATCAAAGTGTCTTATAGATGATAAATTTGTTGTTGTTTTCACACCACAGTGCACCATCTTCTTTGGGATATATCACACTGTCCAGGGACCATCTCATACCTCTAGAAGAAATTAAGTGCACTGATTAACAGTGTGAGATTTGAATACACATTTTAAGATGTATTATGGTGCGAAAATCACTTTGCTTCTTTGTTACATCAATAAATCGGCATAAAAATCACATCCACCTGGCAGGGCTGCCCTGACAAATGATGGGATTCACATAAGAAAGGTAGGAAACTTCCCAGCATGTAAAGTGCCACTGAACTGTTAACTGTTATTGCAGTTTACTTCTCCAGTTGACAGGCTGGTGAAAGCAACCTTGGCTCTTAATTTTTAATGTTTTCCTCAAACCACCAGGAGCTATAAGTGGGTAGCAAAGCTATGGTTGGCATGAGTAGGGGCTGAGGCCTTAAAGTGGAACCAGCACAAACCTCACATGTTGGGCTGGGGCCAGACAAAGGCTGCTTCCTTTGGTTGACTTGAGATGGGAAAAACTTTCTCCTTACCCTGGCTGGTGTAGCTCAGTGGATTGAGCGCAGGCTGAGAACCAAAGCATCGCAGGTTCGATTCCCAGTCAGGGCACATGCCTGGGTTGTAGGCCACGGCCCCCAGCAACCGCACATTGATGTTTCTCTCTCTCTCTCTTTCTCCCTCCCTTCCCTCTCTAAAAATAAATAAATAAAAACAAATCTTAATTTTAAAAAAATTAAAAAAAAACCTTTCTCTCAGCCTCGGACCAACTGGGTCCTGCCTCATCTCAAAGGCCCACATACACCAGGGAGTTCAAAAACTGTCCCATAGATCTGAGAGGACACTTGTGCTTAAGATAAAATGAAGATCCTGGGCAGGACAATCCTCCCAAGGGATGTTGGGCAGTTTCCCAGGGGCCCTAGGAGGGGAGAGGAGGTAGAACTAGCTCTCTGGTGTCCAGCTCACAGGAAAGTGGTGGCACCCAGAAGCCAGATCCACCTGAGCTGCAGGAGCCCTGGAGAGAGGCAGTGGGTCTGCAGGTGAGGCCCTGGGCAGGGAGGTGTTCACACCATCACAGCAGAAAGAGCTCTTTACCCAAGTGCTCTCCAGGAGACCCCTGCCCCCATCAGGCCCTAGTGCACACCTGTACCTTTGCCACTGCCTAGTTCTGGGGCCATGGGTGAGAGGCTTAAGCTCTGCATCTCCTGGAGGAAGAAAAGCTGGTGATACAGATGCCTTGAAAATCATGTGGGTAACACATGACGGCAGAGGTGTGCTAGGGGCCCACAGTCAGCTCGTCTGTTCTGGGAGGCTGTGGAGGCAGCACTTCATGAAATCTCACCCAAGGCAGGAGACACTCTTCATGTGTCTGCGAAGAGGCTCTGGGGGAGGCAGAGAAGGGTGAGGAGAATCTGGAAGGAACCAGGGAGATATGGACTGCAATGATAGCAAAGGTAGAACAGACTCAGATGGCTGGACATCATACATGGGCTGGGATGTGCCCTGTTGGGAAAAGGCAAGCAGGAAAAGCAGGACAGCTCCTGAATGAGATCCATGTGCAGAGAAGTCAACTCAAGGCCGAAGGCAGTGAAGATGCTGGGCAGCACCGGCCTCAGATGTGGGAGGAAGGAGAGCACTACAAAGCTCAGAATGTAGAGGGTACCACGTGTGCCTCAGCCCTGGAGGGAGGAGGGCATCCTCTGGAAGCTCCCAGTGCAGTCAGTAGATGGAAAAGAGGGGGAGGGGACAGTGTTCTTTGTCACATTTTTCCTAACCACCACAGTTCATTGACTTTTTCAGAGTCATTACCCTGTCTGGGAAATCGACTCTGTTCTGTGATGTTTTCTAAGATCACTAACTAATAACTGAACCAGATTCAGGCTCAGGTGTCTTACTTCCTGGTCCTGTCCTCTTTCTCCCTCATCTCAAAGCAAGCCACACCCGGATACCTTGTGAAGTACTTTTAAAAGAGAGATGCTTATGGATGATCCTTATTTATTTACAGCAGTAATTTTCAAGAACTTGGGGGCAATTTTGATTGTTACAACTTGAGGGGAAGTGCAGGTGCTTCTGGCACTTAGTACTTTGCGGGCAGAAGTCTGGGATGTTGCTAAATACCTGACAGTGCACAGAACAGTCACTGTCATGCAGTCCACAATGTTAATTGTGCTGCAGCTGAGAGGCTCTGAATTACAATGCAGTATCCTCCTCAGACAAGTCACAGTCAGGAAGCCTTCTTCGCTCATCTTTCTTGCTTCCTTAAGAGCGTCCATTCTCACAGTCTCTCCAGATATTATTCTGAGGGGTCAGCCTGTTACTCTTTCCACCCAAAAGGGAGGAGCAGGTATTTAGGAATCCTGCTTCATCCACCAAAGAGTATCTTATTCTCAGCATGTTTTTTGTTGAGCCCAGGGAGTCAGAATCCATGGCCATAAACCCTACTATCAACACATAGCACTGAAAATCAGGTGACCATCACTCCATACTTTCCAGAGCAGGCCAGACAGTAGACCAGTTGACCACACAACACTGCACATTGAATTACAACTTCCCACCACAAGTAAAGCCTTCTAACACCACCTCTGGGGAGACCCTCTATACCCAGGAGGCAGCCTCCTCACTCATCTTCTTTCTCAGAAGGCCAGACAGCAATCATTCCTACAGAAACAGCAGACTTGTACAACTAATAAAGGACACAGGATGTGGGTGAGTGACAAAGGACAATAGCAGTGCCGATGTTTGACAAAGCTGTAATGACACCTCTGATAGCAGGCTCATGCAGTTAGCATCTTCTCCCCCAATACAGCAAATTACCCAGCAAGGGCAGGATATCTTGGCAGAATTAATCATTACCTGAAAAACAATTTCACACTAGAATAAACAGAAGAGAGGGAGAATAATAAATGCATTGTATTGTCCGTTTCTTAACCTGGGCCTTGATATATATTAAAAAACAAGTCAATGATTTTCAGCAATGACAGAAACTCATCTTGCTTAGCAAGATAAGATAAAGAGGTCTGAGGGTGGAGAGCCAGCTATCTTAGGAAAGACTTTCTGAGATGATAAATATCAAATGTCAAGCTTTTGTGCAGCCACAGGCTTTTGAGGGACAGATGTAGCCAACTTGGTTACGTGTGAGAGAACAGAGGAAAAAGAAGCAGCACAGAAAAGGAGAGGATAGCAGCTCCTAGGGAATCATTATAAAATATAGAAGCAACACACTTAAAAGGTGGTTATTTTTTCATAAAAGCCTCTCATGTCTCCGCTGACTTTGTCCCTGCTTTCACACTCTATGCAGTGTCTGAGGAAGGCACTTGGCCTTCTGAAAGGAGCAAGAACCCAAGACAGAAAGCTATGTTTATTTCTAAACACAAAGCTGGATTTCTTTTCTTCATTGTTTGTGGGACAGATAGACTATCTGCATTGCTGTAAAACCACACAAGTGCATTGGAAAGACAACATTTTAATCTTAAAGGAAATGGGTTTCATACCTATAGATCCATGATGCAACTGAATCCAAACAATTTTTCATAGATTCCTGGGTTCTGGGCTACAGGTGCAGACAGATTTCCAGGCTCTTGGAGTAAGCCTACAGAACTGTGGCACAGGAAGTGACTGAGTCATAGTCTGGGCAGTGAAGCCTTTCTGTAACAAATCAGAATTGCTTTTCCTGTCTAAGATGACAGTTACAATGCTCCTTGGAAGATAGAGCTTGTCCCTGAAAATCACTTAAGATGCCCTCTCAAAGGGCAGAGCCTATCATCCCCTGTGCCCTGCAATCCACAACACTCACTGCAGAGTTTGTTCCCTGGGACCTACGAAAAGAGTGTGATGGTGCACATGGTTGCTGAGAGGCACCATTTCCTGATGGGCAGCCACTGGCACAACTGACGAGACATCCCAGATGCTCCCCAGCATTGACTCCAGGACTGAGCAGATTCACCCTGGATATGCATGCAAAGAAAAAAAATGTCAAGGCCTTTTCCGAAGTAAGCATGTTAGTGACAGCAAATGCCATTTAATTGTTACATAATATGCTAATTCTGCAATCGAAGAGTCGCCTTTTTTGTTCTCCATTGTATCCTCATACCACCATAGCACTTTGCTCATAGTGGCTTCATAATCAAAAGCTAGTAAATAAATGAATAAATCTGTTTTATCCATTACAAGCAGTCTTCTCTTCTCCTTGTTCTAACTCCCCTCGTCCATCTCTCTAGCCCTTTGCTAGCCCCAGTGCTGACCAGCCCAGCAGAAGATGATAGAATACAGTGTCAAAAAGAAAACCATGGACCCAAAATGTCACGGCCTGTGCTGTAGCCTATGGTTCAAACCTAGATTTAATACTGGACCTAACTGCTCTTTCAGTCACCCCCAAAAATGTAGTCTTAATCAACTGGTTTGCAATGTTCTGGTCAACACCAATGAGGTCATCTATCATGTGGGACCTCTCCATTCCCCAAAGGAAGAAGAGGCAGTCTGCAAGATAAAAACCTTTGTCTTTCTCTTCTCCCAAAAGATGCCCTGTCTAAAATAATTATTTCTTTTATTAATAGATCCCTTGCTCCACCCTTCTTCCCATCAGAACTTCCATCTTATACAGCTCCTCGGAGCATGCTCCTGCTCACTACATGGGATGCTGCCTAACTCCTAAATCACTTAATAAAGCCAATTAGATCTTCAGCTTTACTCCACTGAATTTTGTTCATTAACAACAGATTTGACCATTCACCTGAAGGTTCTAGATTGCAGAGGAGGGCCCTTTGAAGGACATAGATTTGGGTTCTTATCAAGCTCTCCCAAGGCCAGGGTGATACCCAGGGTGAAGCATGAGGCTGGGTGTGGCCTCACAGGGCTTGGGAAATGCCCTGTCCAACCTGTGCAAGTCAAAGAGGTGAGAAGAGCCCAGGGACCATGGAGGAGCTCAGCCACAAAGCTGGCAAGCAAGAATCAGTTTGAATGATAAGAGCTGCCTTGTTCTTTAATTTCCAAAATTTTGTTAAATATTCTAAAAAAAAACCATTAGCCTTACATACTAGGAGCTTTTAGCTATGCTGACATCAGAGCCTTCTAGATATGCACATGTATGGCTGACCCACAAAACTAAATCAGAATGATTAAATGAACTGTTAATAGGTAGCTTACCCTAGACCCAGGCAGGAATAGGCTCTCAGGATCGCTCAGGAAATGGGGGAACAAGCAGAGCCTGGCTCTCCTTGAGTGGAGTGGGCAGAACTCTGTGCTGCACAGAGAGGGAGCTGGGAAAGACTTATTCCCAAAATACTTCCTTTGACAGCCTGACACTCCTCATTAGACTTCAAATTTTGATTTCATATCTTCCCTTCTCAAGTGTCTGCTACTCACAGGGCTGGATAACCCAGAAACTACCGTATAGATATGCATTTAACTCGCCTTATAAATTAATGCGTTCATTTTCCCACCATGGGACACCAAGCAGAGAGTGGCATCCTGCTGGAGTGGAATAGAGAAAAAAGGAGCTACAGTGTGGGAAGACAGGAGTCAGAAAATTCGCAGTCAGGGATGCGACTCAGAAATCCAGGCCCTGGAAAAGCGAACGTTCCCAGGCCTCTGGAACATCAAGTGACTGTGAAAGCACCAAGGAAAAAGAAAGCAGGAGAAAGGGAGCTGTGGGGCCGCAAGGAGCCCTCCTGGCCACAGCCTCTTTCCCTTTCTTGCTTCCAGGCCTTCCTCTCTCTCCATCTGCAGGGCTCATTGAGGCCCATGGCCTTGCCCCAGGAGCAACAGGCCTGGGCCTCCCCTAGGGATAGCTGGGAAGGCTCCCTCTGCCTCAAGCCTTAGGCCCAGGTTAATCCTTTGCAGGGCTCCATCCAGCTGATGTACGTTTGCCGGGCCCTGAGCTTTACTCTCCTAAGACAGCCTGGCCTCTCCTACACTGCCTTGTTCCTGAGGAAAAGGAGACCATTTATCATTTTAATGAAATTCTCACAATCAAACATTAGAGACCTCTAATTATTGGCGCTGTAGGATGAGAGACCAGGAAATCATTACCAATGGCTCTGTGAGCCCTTTAAGTGTAACACTCAGAGATGGTCAGCGAATCCATGTGGTTTGGGTGCAGGGGCTCTGCTCCATCGCGCCCCCTCCTGGCCAAAGGGGCTCTCTGACTCACCCGGTCTGTTTTACATCCAACCTCACCCTCTGTCACTGTGATCCGCTTCTCCTCTCAAGATTGCACGGACTCCATGACTAGGTTTGGCCCATCCTCTAGACGTGCTCTGTGGTCGCAGCACGTGGCTGTGCCTTTTGAAGATTCCGTTCCCCACTAAATTTCTCCACTGAAGAAGAGAGCCCAGCTGCCCTGCTGGTCCGAGCCCCAGCCTAGTGCTCACTGCCCCCTGCTCCCAGGCTGCCCATGGTTACGTGGGAAAGTCCTCTGAAGCTGCTGTGGGAACATGCGATGTTCCCCACCATGCCTGGGACCCAGGGTTGGGCACTAAGAAAGGGCAGCAGCGCCTCTGGTTTGTGTGCTGGGGGTAGGCAGGGGCCAGGCAAGGTTAACACAGACTCCAGGAGCTTGCTGCTGAGGCCACCACCACCTGGCAGGGGTTGCGCAGTGTATGACCGGGGGACATTCTGCCTTGAAGGGAAAGTGAGCTAGAAGACAGGATTCTTGCCACTCTTTTGTCACACACTAGTCATGTCCTCCCCTCTCCCAGAGCCCAACCAACTACTGCAAACCATTTTCTCTCTGAGCCTCAGTTTCCTCTGTTGGGATATTCTTGCCTATGCAGTTCCTGCACGGTGGCCCTGAGAGCTAAATTAAATGTTATCTCTTGTAAAGCTAGGTAAATGTCACCTAAGCACTCTCAGGTACCCCCCTCTTGTGAGCTTCAGTGAGGTCACATGCAGTTATCTGGACATGATCTGATACAGCAGCCGCACCTGCTGTGATACCGCTGGTCCTGGAAGGACAATCCCTGTGTCCCCACGACCAGCCAGCTCCACCATGCTGGCCTGGGGGCCACAGTCCCCTGACATCAGTTCAGCGGAGGTGAGGACACAGCTGGGCACCGATGCGTGTGGGTTTCCTGCTGCCGCTGCTGCAGCTCATGTTGCCAGCGCCCCACACAAAGGCACTTGTGCGCCCATCTTGTTCAGTCCCCACAGTGACCCTTCCCACTATCATCATGCCCATTTTCATAGACGAGCGAAATAGAGGCTTTTCCAGGTGAAGTAACTATCCCAAGGTTTTGCGGGTAGTAAATGATGGGACAAATTGGAACTTAGAGTGGTTCCAGGGCCTGAATTGTCCTACTCAGCTGCACATCATCTGTCCCTCAGGTTTGGTTGTCCTCAGGCCCCACAAGGCCTGGCCTGCCTCCCTGGAATTTTGCAGAGGGGCCTCCAAGCTGGTCAGCACTTGCTCCTGCCGGGAGATGTCAGCCTCCCCTCAACCCTAGGGAGGGCCAGGAGGCACATTCCAAGTGCCCTCAGCATCCAGGGTCAAAACTGTAGTCCCCACAGAAAGAGATTTCACTGCTCACACCTGGGCTAAAGCCCACACTTCGGGCTGGTTTCCTGCCCTACAGTCAGCGTCCTTTGGGGGAAGGGCAGTGTGGCATTCTTCGGGGGCCACCCCACCACCTGTTCTCAGGCCCCTAGCCCAACAGCACCACCAGGAGGGAAATCAGTACCAGGATCAATACAATGGTAGGTGGGGGTTCATTCCTCATGGACAGCTCTTCCAAATTTAAGAACAAGGGCAGATCTCTCTGTCTCTGTTTCTCTCCAAGCCCGTATCACCCACCCTGACAGTGCATCTTGGTTCAGTGGGCAGAGCAGCCGCAGCAATCACTCTCAGCACACCAGGCCCACTGGTACGTGTGAGGCAATGGCGGTGATGCCATCAGTGTGGCGTTTTGTTGAGTTGACCAGAAAGTCCATTCAGTTTTTTCCACAAAATAAAAGATACACTTTACATTTTTACCAATAACTTTTTATTGATTTGGATACTTTGAGTACATTGGCTATGTCCCACTGTTGGTATCTACTGGGTGGAAGCCAGGGGTGTTGCTAAACACCTTCCAATGCATAAGACAGCCCCACAACAAAGAATTATGTGGCCAAAATGTCAACAGTACCAAGAAACTTCACAAACCACTTTTGACACATCCAATCAGTCATAGCACCTTCTCCATACCCTGCACAAATTATTTTTTGCATTTCAGTTGTGCTTTTGCATTTCTTAAAAGAATAAAGCATAATACACAAAAAATGTTATGTATCTTCTTCCATCTCCAGTACTAAAATGGCTGCACAAAGATTCACCAATTTTGATAAATTTTTTAAGGTACACTAATACAACAGCTGTCACAATAAAACCTAACAGAATTGTTTTGAATGAAGATAAACACAACTAAGTACTACTAGAGCCATCATACAGAAAAAAACTAAATGAACTTTTTTGCCAACAATGTAAATGATTATATGGAAATCACAACCTGGAGTGAAATGAGTGCCAAGAAATGAGAAAGTAGCTGGCTTTTAAACTTATTTGGCGATTATGCCATGTTGCCTTATAGCATCATGAGTGCCTTTTGAATGTTCAAAACCTCTTTTATTCATTAAGTTGCTTGTGTGCATGTTTTGTCTTCTCAGTTTCGAAGTTCCCTCAGGGGATTTGTGGCAGCTGTCCTCTGGGGTTACTCCCACATGCTAGACAGTGTAACCAGTGGTTTGGCTCCTCTGTTCATCTCATCCCTGTGGCTGCTCTGCGAGAGCATCTGAGGTGCCGCATGACTTGACTAGCGTTACAGTTCATGTGAGAGAGAGTTCTGATCCCCGGGCCTGTCTGACTGCTAAGCTCTGGGTCCTTACATGTAACCTGAGACCCTGAAAGGATACGTGGGGTGATTTGGACCAGCATGTCTGACCGTGGCCAATCCCAGACCTTTCTTAGCCAAGTTCTGTGACCAGCTGAGTCTCTTATGAAGAAATTCAGATTCTTTTTTGTCACAAATGGGGAAGGAACACAGGTGACTGATGCTTCCAGACTCAATCCCCCTGCAATTTACTCTATGACAAGGGGACTTCTATTTTTTAAAAGTAATAGAAGATTTTTAGAGTTTCTCTTTTTTTTTTCTTTTCTTTTCCTTTTTGGGAGCCAGGCATTTAAGAATTAGGACATTTAAAAGTTACCATATCTAAGGTGGAAATTTAAAAAGGCACCACAGGAAAAAGAGCAGGCTCAGACAAGACCTGAGAAACCCTTAAACTTTCACTTCAGGCAGATTCCTGGTTAAGAGATACCTTTCAACATTAAAAAAAAAAAAATCAGACCTTGGGGAAGTGGGAGAGTCTGATTTTCAGAGTTTAAGATTCAAATGTCAGGTTTTCAACAGGAACAACAAAATCACAAGGCAAATGGATAAACAGGAAAGCAGGGCCCATTCAGTGGAACAAAACTGAGAGAAGGCATTCCAGAGAAAGCCTAACACTGAAAAGCAAGTTGATTCAAAGATGCTTTAAAAAACAAAGGAAGACATAGACAAAGGCAAGAAAATGATGTACGGACAAATGAGAATAGAAACTATTCTATTAGAAACTATTACAAAATCTGGAGCTGAAAATTATAATAATTAAACTTATAAATCACTAGAGGGGTTCAAAATCAAATTTGAGCTTCCAGCAGAATCTGTAAACATTAAAATAGAACAATTCAAAATACTGAGTCTGAGGAACATAAAAACCTGAAGAGACAGACATACACAGAGCTGAAGGGTCCTAAGGGCACCGTTAGAAAGATGACCATATGCATTGTGGGCATCCCAACACAAGTAAGAGAAGGAAAGTGAAGAAAGACTGCTTGAAAAGTGATAAAAGAAACTGTTCTGAACTTGATGGAATATATGAATATGCAAACTCAAGAAACTCAACAAACTCCAACTGGCATAGCTTCAAACTGACCCACACTGAGACACATTAAAATCAAACGGTCAAAAGACAAAGCAAATCTTGAAATGAGCAAGAAAAAGGGGACTTATCACAAAAAAGTATCCCAAATAACATTTTATCAGCTGATTTCTCATGAGAAACGCTGAAGCTAGAAGACAGTGGGTTTATATATTCAAAGTGTTAAAGGAGCAAAAACAAGCAAACAAAAAGCCTGTCAACTGAGAACTTTATATCCAGTATATGTAATTTTGTATCTAATTTTGTTCAAAATTAGAATTGAATTAAGACATTCTCAGATAAACAAATGCTAAGCACATTTATTGCCATTAGATCTGGCAAAGAGAGGCAAAGTGACAGGAGCTGCGGAAGGCCGTACAACAGAGATCTCTGGTAAAGGCAAATAGTGGGCACGATAAAAGCCAGGATTATTATAGTCTTGACTTGGAATTTTACATTTATTTTCTACATGGTTTTATAGATAAATGTATAAAACATAATAATGTATGTTATTGGACACACAATTTACAAAGACATAATGTTTGACATTAGTAGCATAAAGGAGAAAGATGAAACTTTTTTAGGGGTAGACATTTTGTATGACAATAAAGTTAGGTTGTTATAAATTCAAGTCAGATTGTTGTAGCTTTAAAATATTAAATATTAATGGTAGTCACAAAGAAGATATATAGAGAGATAAGAAATGAATAAAGATTTTTACTATAAAAAATTAACTAAACACAGAAGAAGGTGATGGAGGGAATGAAGGACCAGACAGCTGCATCATATGGAAAAGAAATAGAAAAATAACTATAACCTTCTTTCTCAGCAATTACTTTAACTGTAAATTGATTAACTGTATAATAAAAAGACAGGTTGGAAGAATAGACTGAAAAAACAACACAACAAAATACTTTCAACAAGAGACTCATTTTATGTCTAAAGATTCAAGTAGGTAAAAAGTGAAAAAAGATATTTTGTGTGAAAGTGAACAAAATAGAGCTGGGTGGCTATACTAACATTAGACAAAATAGGCTTCAAATCAACAGAAGCAAGTACATTACACATTAATAAAAGGCTCCATATAGCAGGAAGACATAACAATTATAAATAACTTCATACCTAGTAACACTCTCAAAATATATGAAGTAACCATTGGTAAAATTGAAGAAACAGACTATTCTATAAAAATGGTTGGAGCTTTTAATACTTCCCTTTCTGTAATGTATAGAATAAACAGACAGAAGACAAGTAGGGAAATAGAGGAGCTAATAATACAATATACAAAACAATAAGACTAAGTAGACATATATAGCACATTCTAACCCCAAAATAGCAGAATGCACATTCTCCCCAAGTACAATACAATTTTTAATATAGACCATATGTTAGGCAACAAAACAATTATTAATTCATTTAAATGTACATGTATTATACAATATATATTTTCTGACCACAATGGGCTGAAGTTATACATTAATAACTAAACATATTTAGTTTAGTTATTATCTAAAACTAAAATTTGTAATCTTTCAGATTCAAAATATCTGAAAGATTCACAAATATGTGGAATCTAAACAATACATGCTTAAGTAACAGGTCAAAGAAGAAATCTAAAGAGAAATTAAACAATATATTGAAACCTCTGAAAAGAAAAACACATCACATCAAAATTTATGCAGTACAGCAAAAGCAATATAAGAAAAATATTTTAGAAATAAATACTTAAAATTTAGAAAATAGCATTTGAAAATTAAAACCTAAAGAGACAAACTAAACCTAAAATTGCCTGAAAAAATAAAATAATAAAGATTAAAGCAGAGATAAATAATATAAAGAATAGAAAAACAATAGGGAGAACCAATAAACCCAAGAGTTGCTTCTTTCAAATATCAACAAAATTGACCATCTTAGTTGATTGACTAAGAATGTAGATAGAACACTCAATTAAAACCAAAAATTTTTAAAGGGACAATACTTTTATGTTCACAGAAATATAAAAGTATAAAAGAGTACAGCAACACATAAGCAATTTAGACAAAATTATAAAATTCCTAGAAATATATGAGATAACAAGACTGAATCATGAACTAATGCAAAATCTGAGTAGATCTATAACTAGTACAGAGATTGAAACAGTAATAAGAAAAACCTTCTAACAATGAAAAATTCTGTATTCTATTAATTTTACCAAATGTTTAAGTAATTAAACTCTTCCAAATTGTTAAAAGAAGAGTGAACACATTCTAACTTATTCTAGAAGGCCAGTATTACCCTGATATCAAAACCAAAAAAATATCACAAGAAAATAAATGTGTAGATGAATAGTCTTTATGAATATAGATGCAAAAATCCTCAACAAATTATTAGCAAACTAATTCATCAGTGTATTAAAATGACTTTTTTTTTTTTTACTATGACCAAGTGGTCTTTATCCCAGAAAGAAATTTGTATGGTTCACATACAAAACTCAGCTGATGTGATGTATCACAGTAATAGAACAAGGGAAAAAATGACAACCTCAAATGATACAGAAAAGGCATTTGACAGAATCCAACACACTTTAATGATTAAAAAATCTCACAAAATTAAAGAAAGAGAAAATTCTTCAATATGGTATAGTATTTTTTTAACTACAATTAACATTATACTTAATGTCGAAAGACTAAGAGCTTTTTCTCTAAGATTAGAAATTAGACAAGGATGTCAACCTCATTGTTGCTTTTGAACATTATATTGAAAAATCTAGCCAGAGTTTATTCGATTCCCAGTCAGGGCAGATGCCTGGGTTGTAGGTCAGGTTCCCAGTAGGGGGTGTGCAAGAGGCAGCCACACATTTACATTTCTCTCTCTCTTTTCTCTCTCCCTTTCCCTCTCTCTAAAAATAAATAAATAAAATATTTTAAAAAATGAAAAGCCAATGGAGATAGTGGGATTAAGTAACAAACATAATACCAACTTTCTGTGTAGCACAGCACTAAAAGAAAAACTAAAATTTATGTGTCTCAGTATTTTTCAAAAGAAAACACACTTTTCATGTAGGAGAAACTTTTCTGACACTACATTATAAAAGCAAGTTTTCATAATAGTGTTGAAGTGTACTTTTAGAATAACTAAAAATGTTTTTTCTTTAAAAAATTACTATCAAACTGTTTCCTAAACATGTGCTTCCATACATAATTTAAGTGACATTGTTCATTTTGTGGTCCTTTATCTACTTTTTTGTTATCATCATAATCATTTGCATGATCATCATTATTTTACAAATATTTATTTGATTATTTGCATGCTGTCCTTGAATACTTTTAACAATGTCACAGTATTCTACAGTTAGTGCCTCTCACACTCTCTGTGGTGAGACAGAGGGTTTTTTTAATCTGTTGTAGACTGATACTTTTATAAAATATAATGGAAATAAATGACCAGAAACATTATATACAGAATGAAAATCTATTAGATTCAACAGCATAAAATTAATCTCTTGAATTGCTACAAAATCTCTGAACATTTATTCTTAATTTATGTAATTCTGTTTTCACAGATTAGTAACAACATTTGTCCGTGAAGCACTTTTTTGCGGAGCTCTGCTGTGAAGTATTCATTAGCTAATCGGTGCATCATCTATAAATTATTTATTGTGTGCTTACTATGATTCAGGTGACAAGTCAAATAAATTTATACCTGGTCACGTGGAGGGTTAGCACCAGGGGAGTGGGAGGAGGAGAGAGGGGGAAAAGGTACAGAGAATATGTAGTATAGATGGCAGGTAGAAAATAGACAGGGGGAGGGCAAGAATAGTATGGGAAATGTAGACGCTAAAGAACTTAGGACACATGGACATGAACTAAAGTGGGGGGAATGTGGGTGGGAGAGGGTGGGCAGGATGGAGGGGAATGAAGGGGGGAAATGGGACAACTGTAATAGCATAAACAATAAAATATATTTTTTAAAAATTTATACCTGCTTTCATGTGGCCACTGGTCTAGTGAGGAAGAACATCAAACAAATCAATGGTCATACATTAATAAATAAAATAAAAATAATTATAAAAACTACAGGATACTTAGTTCTGTGTCAACTGGACTGGGTCAGTGGGTGCCCAGTGTCTGGTTCAACATCTCTGAGAGACGCGTCTGTGAGGGTGCTTCCAGATGCAAGGAGCATTCGATCACTCTGACTTAGCCCATTGCTCCCCTTGATGGTACTGGGTATCATTCAGTCCACTGAGGGCCTGAATGAACAACCAGAAAATAAAAAATAAAACAAGGAAGAGGACTATACCTCTTTTATCTGCTTTATGTTGAGTAGGCATATTTCACCTCATCTTCTGCTCTGGAACTGGAATTTGCATCATCTGCTGTCTTGGTTCTCAGGGCTTTGGACCCAGACTGAATTACAACACAAGGTTTCTTAGGTCTGCTTGCAGATGGCAGATCTTGGGACTTGTCAGCCTGCATGTTTCATGAGCCAATTATGTACAATAAACATTCTTTAATGTTCTATTGGTTCTGTTGCTCTGGAAAGTCCTCACACAACTGTGAAGGAGAAGTACAACTAAACTTGAAAGCATCGCGCGGTCCAGACTTAGCAATGTGGACTGCTGGTCAGTACCTGCTTCCCAGAGGATCCACTGTTGCCCTGAGAACTGAAAGGCAACTTGGAGCAGACACACTGAGAAAAGGAGGGAGGGGGAAAGCCTGTTAGCCAGAGGAAACAGTGAGTGCAACATTCCAGGAATGCCATTGTGCTGATGTGTTTTTGAGGGAGGAAATTGTGTCATGAGATGAGGTGAGAGAGGCTGACAAGTCATCTCAGAGTTGGGTTTTAAACAGTGTTTTTAACAATGCTGGGCTAATTCTGGGAATGATGGAAAATCTCTCAGGGTCTTAAACTGCACTGAGGACAGACAAAGGTGGCTTAGGCTAGGAAGATGGCAATAAAGACAAAGAGAAGTGAGTAAGAAGTAACAAGCTTTGGTGACACATTGAGTACAGGAATGCACAGGTGAAATGACGGAAGAGCCAAGGATGGTTCCAATGCTCTGACCACACAACCAGGCAGGTGGAGAGGGAATCATGAAATACTCTGGAGGGACTGGAATTGTATAGCCAGCAGGCAGCCTGGGGATAAAACAAACAAACAAAAATTCAAATGTATAATAAAAGTTCCTGGAGGGGTATTTGAAAGCCCAGTGTATGGCAGCCCCAGTCCCCTCTGGCCTCGGGCCACAGGGATATTTCACTGAGCATCGGTTCATTCAGGGTGACCCAAGGGTGGTCAACACCACCATTAATTCAAGTCAGGGGAGATTTTAGAAGTCTGAGAGTTCATTGGGAGTAGCTTGCAAGATACTAACTCATTTAAAGTAAGACGATTTCTTGGCTCATGTTTCTCAGAAAACAGAGCCTGAGCAAAGGAATAACATGCTATCACTTCATGAAGGATTGCAGTAGGAGGGACAGAAAGGTGAAGCAAGGAAGGAGGCAGAGTCAAATGCATGAACATGTCATTGAGCTGACGTGTGTAGTCTTACTGAAGTGCAAACCTGTGAACCATCCTGACAAGTTACACAAACCATGTCAGAAGTGAGGAAAGATCCTTCCTCTCACATACCAATGGCTCACCAGCTCTTGCACTTCTCTTGCACCAGCTCTTGCACTTCTCACATTCTCTTGCACTTCTAGATGGCCCTGTATGGGCACAGCACTGGTCTAAGGCTATGTGTACCCTATTGCAACCCAGAAACCTTGGGGCCAGGACAGAAATGTGGTCCAGCCATGTCCTCCTGAAGTTGACTTGGCTGCTTGCAGAGTTGGCTTCCACAGCCAAGAGCAAGCCTGCAACAAATGGGAGAAAAGCTTCGAGACAAACCAAGAGGAAGGATCTAATGTGATTCCTAAGAAGAGTCTGAGTTGAAACCCCATCTCTAACACTGAGACTCACTCACTGACCAGGCAGCAGGAAAGAGTTGCCTTTCCTGGCATAGAACAGAGCCAAATGGTGCCAATGAAATGCTCCTGGTCAAGAGGAGTCCAGTCCCCTCCTCACCATGATTTCCCAGACACTCAGCCCATGGACACTTGCTTTGTGTCTGTGGTGTTGCCACTCATGGTGACACTGGCCTTATCCAGCTGGTGGCACTCTCAGGAGCTCTGTGGCTGTGATAGTAGTAGATCAGTAAGCAGCCCTCATGGGAGGGGGACCATTAGCATGTGAGAAGGAAGACCTGGTGGGTGTGAGGCAGAGGAAAAATGACACACCAGGGGGACAAGAGAAGGCAATGTCAAACATTCTGACACAGATCTTTTTCTATCCTTCATGGCCCCTCTTGGCCTTCTTAGGACCTGAAAACCTGGCATTGAACAGAAAACATGGTTCTCATCGGCTCTCAGCCCCTCTGGGTTCAGTTCCTGAGGAGCCAGCCCTGACTCTCGGTTTACAATCTGATCATTCCACTAAAGCACTAAGCAAAGCAGTGTCCCACTAAGTCAACATTGCCCATTGCATTTCTGTGTATTTGCCTTTGAGTAGTGCACACAGCACACATCAGCTCTCATCTCTCCCTTCAGGCCATGCTTCAGAATGATGCTGTGGCAACTGGAGTGACGGACCCAGTCACAGTGGCTCTCCGATTTGCTCTAGCACCAGCTCTGGCTCTCCTCAGTCCATCTAACCTAGAAGAGGATCCCAGGGACCACATCAGTGTCTGGTGGGAACACAACACCCACTACAGAGAGGAGGGGATCAAAGGAGGCACTTGGAGGGCAGTTCAGTGTCTAGGCTCAGACCTACTGACAAAAATACAATTCCCACTAATTCAAAAGAAATCACATAATGGCTTTAAAAAGTCATGCCTTCTGGACTCAGCCCAGAAAGCTTTAATGGGACCGTACTCTCTGCCAGGGATCATCCCCCAGTGCTGTGAAGTCAGAGACTGCTGAATGGGGGAACAGCTGTGTCTGCCACTGAAAGGCCTGGGAGAGCAGCTGCCTGTAACTGGGAAACCCATCCTTCATGTGGCAGCTAGGGCTGACTTTGCTCCCAGCCATGTTACAAACCTGCAAATCAACACCAAGGGTGTTTATCTGCTCCCAATCGACTCACTCCATGACAGTGCACTCAGGAAAACTAATCAAGTTAGAAGAACCAGTCAGTGCCTGCTACCTCACCAAACACCAGAGGCTTTATAAAAGTTGTTTCATCGAATCCTCACACTCACCTTTGGATGTAAATAACATAACCCTCATGTTGTGTAAATAAATGTATGCCCACAGGGTTTATGCAACTGATCCAAGGTCACACAGGTAGTGGGAAGCAAGGCCATGGTCCTAACTCAGGTCTATGAAAAGCTCAGATAATTTTCTTTCCACAACTTTGACCTGTAGAGTGGCATATGAATGTAACACAGTACATTGAATTATTGAAATTCATTGCATTGAAATATTAATCTTTGCTGTGTTCCTAGTAGTCTGTTGTCACCCATCCCACCTGCCTGTTCAGGCAAAGTCATGCCCTTTGCATGCCCAGTTATTCCATCACTGGGATTTTTCTTGACACAGAAAGCCAAAGCAGACTGCCACCCTTCCTGACATTGTAAAAGCCCATACCTGTCAAAGAAGTGAAACTAAATATCTGTATCAGGGGAAGGGTGATATATAAAAGAGCAAAGGGCCAGGGGACAGAAGACTGGAGCTGAGAGGAGGTTTGGAGCCAGTGGCAGCAACCGCTCACCTGAGCCTCCTGCCGTGTTCCAGGGGTTGACCAGATGTCCAAGGGAGATGTATGAAGCACAACAGACACTACTTGGTCAACAGGGTCTCCAGCCTGACAAAGACCCCAGACCCTGGCACAGATGTACCAGGTCCCCCAGACCTAAAGTGGCCACGTGGACTGAGTCATCTATCTCAAAGATCATCAGAAAAAGTGATAATCAATGGGCAGAAGGTCCTTCCAGTGCTTTGACACAACATACATCATGGAACTTAGCCCAGATTGGAGGAACCATGTAAAGGAATGAGGTCGAGATTCTTACCAGCCCAACACGATGGGACTGAGAACAGAACTTAAAGAGATTTAAAGGAAAAAAATTCTAAGTTTCTTGTCGCCTTAGTACAAGGCTCATATCTACTAACTTCTTCTTGATGTAAGTACCTCATATGAGTTAGTTCAGCCTCACGGGATACCATTCTAGAGCACTTTGACATGATTTTAGTTGATCTTTCCTTACTAGACTATAAATACAAGGTCTGGCACAAATAATGCCCCCTTTTCATTACAAAATCACAGGCATGTAATTCTGTAATACAACAATATCACACTCAAGCACACCATATGACATTTTAGGTGAAATGTTCAAACTAAAACTATAAATTACTACACCCATATTATTACCCTACTAACCACACTCAAGCAGCCCTTACTTCTGCCAGACCATGTGGATAAAGGAACTTACCTGTTTTAAATCCAGATGTTTTGACTCCACATCTCGTGGTTTTTGTATTAAGCTAGGTGCATGGGAAAGCCACTCTGTGGGTTTCTCTAGTGAAGGTAGTAGGGTAGTGACTGGGCTTGTTGGGGGCAGATGAGGGGTGCAGTGTGAGCTAAGGCTAAGAGTTTGTGTATTAGTCAAGATTCCCCAAAGAAACAAAACATAGAGGATATATAAAATATTATATTCATATGTGGCTTATATATTTATCATATGTATATTACATATATATAGAGAGAGATAAACCAGACAGAGAAAGACAAATACAATATGATCTCACTTATATGTTGAATCTAATGAATAGAATAGACTGCCTAACAAAATACAAACTGAAGCATGGACTCGAGGAACAGCTGTTGGAGGGGTGGGGGAGGGGCAACAGGATAAAAGAAGGTGAAGGAAGTAGCCAAAGAACAGATATGCATGAGCCATGGACACACAGAACAGTGTGGTGATGGCCAGAGGGAGAGAGGGGTGAGAGCAGAGGGGAGGTGGGCAAAGGGGGTGGAGACATAGGGACGTCTGTAATAGTGTAAATAATAAAAATAAGTAAAAATAAAAAAGAATTGTGTACAAAAAGAGAGAAATTAATTCAGTATAAGAAATTGTCTCACATGTTTGTGGAAAGTGAGAAGTTCCAAGATATGCAGTCAGCAAGCTAGAGACTCAGGTGAGCTCCTGGTTCCAGTCTAAGTCAAAATGCCTGATCACTAGCAAAGCTGATGATATAATTTCAGTCAAAAGGCCGGTAGTCTTGATGTCCAAAGGAAGCTAATATTTCATTTTAAGCCAGCAGGCAGGAAGAGGCTGACATTCCAGCTAAAGGCAGTGAGGCAGGAGGTATTTTCTCTGGTTTGTTGGAGGGTCACCCTATTTGCTATCTTCAAGCCTTCAATTCATAGGATGAGGCCCACCCACATGAGGGAGGGCAATCTGCTTTATAATTCAAATGTTAACCTCTTCTAAAAACACCCTCACAGCACACCTAAAATAAATTTTGACTACGTATCTGGGTACCCCATGGCCCAGTCATACTGACACATCGAGTTAACCATCACAGAGGGGATCTGTAACCTTTCATCCATTCCTAGTGCTTGGCACATGATAAACATCAGCAAGACACTGATGACACACTCATGCTCAGTGGGCATTTTCCTTAAAACATTGTAATTTCTATTGCAAATATTCTATGAAACTCAGCTGGTAATTGTATCTGTGTAGAAAGCAAAATGAGAGACAGGAACAACATATCTGTTAAATTTAGAGATAATCTAATTATCTCTGAGCATTTACCCTAGTCCTACAACTTCAAAGGAAAACAAACATATAGAGTATTCCTCCAGGATAATTTCTAGTGTATAATGATAGCAATGTTGTCCACTATCAGGAGCTGAAATTAAGTAAGGTATACTCAACTGTGAAAGTGCATAAATAAAATGTGGTGGTTGCACATTTAGAAATACTACACAGAAATACTATGAGCTATAACTACATGTATACTCAGCAACATAAGTGGTGTTGAAATAAAAAAATGAAAAGCAAGAGACAAAACATGATAATGCTATTGAGGAAAAGTGAGACAGATATTAGTAATGTGATGAGCTGGGAAGCTCCAAGCCCTTGTTTCCCCATATAATCTTTAAGTAAACAACTAAACACTGGCCAAAATAATTTTATAGGAGCTTTGGATTTATAAAAGATTTATAGCATCCAAGTGAATACCCAATCAAGAAAATCCATTAAAACAGTAAAAAAATTCATGGCGTGTTTCTTTACCCTTGCTCCAACCCCTGTCTGGCACTTGTGTGAACCCACAACCTAATGCCCAATTTCTGTCTGTGAACTGAACAGAGGAGAGAGTACATAATTTGAAATTATCTAGCCTTTCCGAAGGTTCCAGAGGGATACATTGGAATGTTACCTAACTTGGAAGTCACGCAGCTGAAAGAGGCACAGTTCAGGTGTCATGTTAGGCAAAGCTGCAGGAAGCGGGAAGCACAGTTCACGAAAGCCACAAGGGACTGTCAACCGAATGATGACTGAAGCAAAGGTTATAGACTGAGTAATTCAATTGAACAGTTAAGACCCCAAGAGGAAGCAGGGGCGAGTTTCTGAGAGATATTAAGACATTAAAAGTCAGCCAACTATATGAAGGAATTAGAAACACACACACACATCAGGAGGAGGCACATGTCCAGAGAAAAGTCACAAAGACAAGTATCCACTCAGGCTTATTCCAAAGCATAGAATAAGCCTTGATAATTAGGAGCAGTATGCTCTGCATGGAGGTAGTTTGTCAATTTTCAACATAGGACCACAAAGTATATGAAGAAACAGGAAAACATGATCTATTTGAAAAAACAAAATACATCTCCCGTTACCATCCCTGGCAAAACATAAGCATCAAACTTACCAAAACAACTATATTACATGTGCTAAAAAAAAAAAAAAAAGTAAGGGAAAATTCAAAGAACAAACTGAAAAAATATTATAAAATAAAATGGGAAGATCGATAAAGAAATGTAAATTATTTAAAAGAATGAAATGGAAATTCTGGAGAGAAAAATTAAAATAACTGAAAAAATTTCTAGACTGCTTAAACAACACTTAAACAGTCATTACAAAGAATCAGCAAACTTGAACATATGTCACTTGAAATGAACGAGTCTGAGGAGCAAAAGGAAAAGAAGATTGAACATATTCTAAGAGATTTATGGGACACAATCAAATGGACCACATATGAAAGTCTCAGAAGAAGAGAGACAGAAGGGGCATAAAGATTATTTGAAGAAAAAATGCCCAAAAACTTCTCAAATTTGAGGAAACCCATGTGTTTACAAATTCAAGAAGTTCTAAGAACTCTATGTGGGATCAACCTCCCAAAACCACACTTAAACACATTTAATTAAAGTGTCAAAAGCAAGAGACAAAGGAAGAATCTTGAAAGCAACAGAAGAAAAGTGTTACCATGTGCAAGACAGCCTTGATAAGATAATAAACAGATTTCTCGACAGACAGTATTCAGGCCAGAAGACAGTAAGATGATACATTTAAGTGCTGAAAGATAAAAAATTATCAATTGAGAATTACATATCCATTAAAATGATCTTTCAAAAATGAGTGAAACTAATACATTCACAGGTGAACAAAAGCTAAAGGGTATAATTACCACTAGGCCTGTTCTGAAAATACTAAATGGAGTCATTCAAATTAAAATGACCTGGCTTTGGTTGGCTCAGTTGGTTGGAACATCATCTCATATTCCAAAAGTTTGCTGGTTCAATTCCCAGTCAGGACACATACCTAAGCTGTGGGTTTGATGCTTGGTTGGCACGCATATGGAGACCATATCAATGTTTCACCCTCACATCAATGTCTGTCTGTGTCTCCATCTCTGTCTCTGACTCTCTCCCTCTTCCTTCTTTTGTCTCTAAAATAATCAAGAAACATGACCTCAGGTGAGGATTAAAAGAAATTGAAATGAGAGGATGATGGATAGTAACTCAAAGCCATATAAAAGATATAAAATTATGAAGTAAAGATAAATACATGGACAAGTATTAAGATTAGTTTATGACTCCACTTTTTATTCTTTTGTAAGACTTCAGAGACAAGTATAGAATAATTATAAATATGTGATAATAGGTACACACTGCATAAAACATGTAATTGTGACATCAGAAGCACAACACGGGGAAGGAAGTTACAAAGGAATAGAGATTTGTATCTGATTTAAGTTTAACTGCCATTTTAAAATGGATAAATCTTTCAAATGTGTTTTATTGTTCTTCAGTTAAGAAAGCCACAAGAAAGAAAATTCCCAACTCTTTCATGTCATCTCTGAGTTGACAGTGCAGAAAGTGACAATGCTTGCTTGTGCAAATTTATGGCTTACTGTCAAAGCTTCATTTTTGGTTGTATGTTGAAATGTGATTAAAGTTAATAGAGAAAATGAAAGAAAAATAAATAAAATAATATGATAGATTGTCATAGATTTAGGATGTAATATGTTTAAAATGGATTTTCGTAGCTTTAGGATATTATGTAGAGTAGATTAAAGATGGCTGCAAACCCTTTTATATGACTGAGAGGTGAAATTTAATTCATCCTTTCTTGAAGTTTTGATAGCTTTAGTAACTTTTTTTGACCCACATAATGTGGTGAAACTGACACTTGGAGATATTTACGGCTAGGACATAAGCCAGCCTGGGGTGTCCACCTGAGTTTCAGAATGCTCAGAAAATATATATATTCTGTCCAGAAGATATCCAGTCATGTAATATGAAAAAATAGAGACATTTATTGAAGAAGATACCAGATACAAGGAACATTGTACATAGGACAATGATGCCTCAGTCCCCTTCAAGGTAGACACCTTGGTACCTTACACAGTTATCTCAATTGCCAGTAGCTGACCTGTTATATTTTCCTGAATCTCATCAAAGGTCTGTAATCTCTTCCCTTTCAAAGGTGATTTTAGTTTTGAGAAAAGCCAGAAATCACAGGGCTCCAAATCTGGGCTCTAGGGGGGGCTGAGTCACCTGGGTGATTTGATGTTTTGCCAAAAAACTCTGCGTGAGACCTTATGCATGAGCAGGCACATTGTCATTATGAAGCTGCCAATCACCAGTTGCCCACAGCTGCAGCCTTCTGAATCATTGAAATAGTTTCTGTGAAGGAATGCTCAAGCTTAATGCAAAATGTAATGCAGATTCGTTGCTATACTTGCTTGGTAATTTTGAATGAGACGGCCACATAGTACACATACTCACTCAACAACATCTCTCCCCACTGACTAGTACAATGAAGTTGTCAATGCTCACACGTGAGCACTTCAGTCCACTCTCCTAGGCTGCTAGGTTACATTGATGTCAAGCAAACTGGTCTCATTATGTTAACAATGGCTGGGCTTTTTCTGGACAGACCTTGTTGTATACACATCTAAGATAGGTGAAATTCTAAAATAAGATATTTGATTTAGGATGTGTGGCAAGTAGAAGCCAGAAGGTCCTCAAGAAGACTATAGTGAAAGGTGAAAGGACAGGGAGGAAATTTTACTGAAGAAACAAATACCCTTGTTATATAGTGGTAAAGCTTGAAAATATTTTTGTCTACAGTAATATGGAACTAAGAATATGAATCTAATTGTAGGGCAAATGGAGTCAGTCAGGCTCCCTCACCCAGCTGTCTGGGCAACCCAGAGAAGTAGTATTCCCATCCTTGAGATGGGCCCATTAAACAGTGTTCACGTGAGCTTGAGTGGTCCTGCATGCACAGAATCATGCTTTGTTATGCATTATGTTGGTACCCTGCTGGCTTTGTGTGTATTTTGTATATAAGGGAGTTGAGACTCCCCACCAGTGTGACATGAGGCTTATGTTGTGTGTGGATCATCTCACCCGTGAATAAAGGCATGTCAGACATCTTCACGGCTCTGAGGATTTTCTTCCATCTGCCCAGATCTCAAACCTGTCTGACCTTGAAAGGCTGCAAGACACTAATGAACTGGTGGATTTTGCTAAGATTTCCAGGCAGAATATCAAAGTGCCAACTGGTTTCTCACAGCAGCACATAAGATAATATGAATAAAGAAAAACATAGTAAAAAGTTTTTGAGAAAAAATAAAGGATGCAGCATTTGCTGCACTCTCCAATTAGCCTCTCTAGAACAAAAATAAGGCTCAAAAAATAAACAATAGTCTTAAAGTAAGGATCATCTCAAAGGTGTATCTATAAGACCTTTTGCTAAGATTTTGAAAATATTTAGAGATGTGTCCTTGAGAGGGTCTCAACTAGAGAAAAAGGTTTCTGAGGGTACTGAGGGTGTCAGCCACTGTCTCTCAGTTCCAGCCAGGGATATATGGTCTTGAAGAGTTCTGGAGTGTGACTTTTGCTAATGGACAATGATATGCTTACGTGAAATAAGATTACAGAAGCCTGCAAAGTTTTTAAGAGTATTGTATTAATAAATGCACCAGCAACTTAGACTACAAGGAACTGTGAATATTTAAAATGAAAAGGTTTTAAAATATAAAATAAAATGAAGTTTTCTGGGTCCACAACTTTCTAAGAGCAGAAAGCAAGCTGAGAAAGTTGTCCAGCTACAAATACAGACCATTTCTCATGATAGGAAGAACAATTCAGGGGGTAGAAAAGAAGTGTGAGAAGGCAGAGCCACACACAGCCATTACTGGAGAGCAGATATAGCCCTGATTAAGAAAGTAGAACCATGTGCCTGACTGGATTTCAGAATTACTGTGACCCTTACATTCTCTCCCTTTCTGATTTAGAGAATGGATTGTGGTTATCCTGCATCTACCCCACGAGATAACTTGTCTCTTTAGTACTTAGTCTTCAGATTGAGTACTCTTAGTCTTCAGAACTATACTCTGTAGAAGTGCCTCCAGGAGCCTCAACTACTCCTGGATGTGATTAGATAATGGTGTCTAGATTTAGATATGCATGCTCTCAAGTAGGGATATCCAGGCCTTTCTATCATGGTACAAGATACAAGTGAAACCATCTTGTATCCTCCAAACTTGCCCATTTCCCAAGCCAGAACCACAAGATAACCTTAGTCAATACCAAATTAATGGAAGAATCACCCAACTGAACTCTGCATTCACTCCTAACCCACCCAAGTATGTTATAAGCAATGGATTGTTCTAGGTTGATAAGGTTTGGGGCATTTTGTTATATAGCAATGAAAAGCCAGAACACAAAGCTTATGTGTGTGTTATATATCACAAACCTTTTTTTATCCTGCCCCATCATTTACCTGTTTCCTTTCTATATACCTTATTAAAATGTGGTTTCTTTAAAAGGAAAAATACTGTCTTAGCCATGGTTATAACCCTCACAGCACTTATCTCAGTCTCTGTTCTACTGTAGATATCCAACATGGCAAAACAGGCCACAACCCAAGTGTGTTTCTTTTTTAATTTCTTCCAAAAACACATTTTAGTTATTTCCTTAATTCCAGACACTGGATTAGGGGCTGGGCACAAAAAGATGCAAGATTGAGCCCTTGTCACAATCTGTAGGAATAAAAAAGGACATGATAACTGTTGGTCATGGGAAACTGAACCCAGTCAGGGAAAGTTGGGAAATATTCCCAAGAGAGAACAAAATAACCTGAGCCTTGAAGGATGCCAGATGGTTAAAGGATGAAGAGCAGGCAATGGACATTTTATAATATGGAGTGGGAAGAGCATAGCCAGGACAGAGAAGGGCAAGAGAGAATCTTCCACTCTAGACATGGCCAGTAGAACAGACTCTCTCTCTGGAGCCCATGCACTTGGGGAAAATTGGCAGGAAACGGTCCTGGAGAAGTCAAGAGGACTTTGTGTTCTACATTGAGGATTTTATTTTATTTATTTAATTTTTAAAAAACAACATGTTTAACTGTTTTTTTTTAGATTTATTTATTTATTATTTAGAGAGGGAAGGGAAGGAGAAAGAGAGAGAGAAAGATACATCAATGTGCGGTTGCTAGGGGCAGTGGCCTGCAACCCAGGCATGTGCCCTGACTGGGAATTGAACCTGTGATACTTTGGTTCACAGTCCACACTCAATCCACTGAGCTATGCCAGCCAGGGCAAAAACAACATTTTTTTAGATTACTTATTTATTTATTTTTAGAGAAAGAGAGATAGAGAAACATTAATGTGTGGTTGCCTCTTGCACAGCCCCTACTGGGGACCTGGCCTGCAACCTAGGCATGTGCCCTGACTGGGAATGAACAGGTGACTTTTTGGTTTGCAGGCCAGCACTCAATCCACTGAGCCATACCAGCCAGGGCTATCCTGAGAATTTTTAATTAAAGGCAATTGAGAATCTGTTTCATCATTTTAAGCAAGAGATGAGGGAGAGCTGATTGAAGTTTGGAAAATTTTGTCTGGCTGGAGTACTGGTAGCAGAAGCCATGTGAGCAATCCAGGCTATGGGGGTGTGAACTCAGGCAGCGCTGGTGGGAATGGAGAGGATGGGGCAGGTTAGAGAGACATTTATAAAGTGAAGCCAACCAGACTTGGTGTGGGGGTAAAAAGAAGGGGGCCCCCAGCAAAGCCTGAGTTACAGATTTTGGTAAAAGAGGGGACATGGAGAGAGAAGAGGAGCTAGAGGACCAAAGGTGAGATGCAGAGTCAGTGCTGAGGCATGTGGGAGAGAAAGTACACCTTCAGAGTCATGTTGCTATGGCAGCATCCATATGGAGATGGACAGCAGGCTGCGGGGCGTTTCCAGAGGCCTTGGGGCTAGAGGTTCAGACTCAAAAGGTAATGGTGCCTTGTGGGTGACGGCTTGCATGGCTTTGGATAGGCACACTCCTGAAGAATATGAGATGGACCAGAAGAAATGTGTGTGTGGAAGGAGACAGGCTAATAAGGATACTGAGAAGCTACATCTCCAGCTACAAAGAAACCATGGACAGCCATACCATATAGGACAAAGGGAACAAGACTTGAAGCTCAAAAACAGGACACACAGAAATAAATAAACACATAAATACATAAACAGGAATGTCATAGTGAATGAAGGTGAATGTACTGAAGTGGATTTGGCAAGCACAGACAAATGTGTACATTGACAGGAGTAATGGGTCGGGTGAAAGGTTTCGACAGAGACTATCAGTGAAGACTGTATTTTTCTTCCAAGGGGAGGACATGCTTGGAAATGGCATGGGACCTAGGTAAGTGCGTAGGTTAGACATGGATGGACAGCCCCTCTTGAGACATGCTGCAGAGGGGCTGAGTTCTTGGGGGTTGGTGAAGACAGGCAAAGAAGAGAAAGGAGCATGCAGTGAGAAACAAAAAGAAGAAAAAAAGTTATTGCTTGTTTTGTTTTGTATTTATTTTTCTAAATAACAACAACCTTCCAGAGCAAGCAGTCAAAATAGGAAAAATATTATCTCTTTGATACAGAGGGACTGTATCAAATGGAATACAGGACATGGGAAGAATCAGAGTGATACCCGACTAAGGGTGTGTGAGGCGACCCAGGACTGGGGTGTCTGGCACTGTGGGCAGCAGGCAAAGTTAACAGCAAGGTGGCTGGGAAGCCACAGGCCCCTTAACTCCCACTCAGGAACCACAAGGCTGAACAATGGCCGGGAGCACTTTCTTTAGAAATCAACTTTCCCCCACTCTGAGCAGCGAAAGCACCATGAATTTTCCATTTTTCACTGGAGCCAAAACTTTTAGAATATGCAGTGTCATGAGATTTAACAGCAGGTTCTAGGATAGAACTGACTGCTCATAGTCAAATCCTGGATCTGCTATTTATTAGCAATTTGAACTTAAGAAACTTCCTTATTTTCTGTAGTTTTCATGGTTTGTAATATAAATAATGCTATTACCCTAAAGGGTTGTTGGGGGATTGAATGAAATAAAGCAGCCCAAAAACATCCACTTAGAATAATGCCTGATTCAGGGTAAGGATTTCAGAATAAACAATTTTTATTAGTAATACCTTTCCATGGGGCCCTCCAGCAGTTTCTCAGGAGTGTGCCCACGGGCAGAGAGTGGCAGCCGCTGTGGGCACATGCCCCAGCCAGGAGCTTCCAGTCAGGGCACGGGCTTCCAGCTGCCCTCTGGTCTCTGCTGACCTAACTCCCATACTGTCAAAGCCAAAAAAAAAAAAAGGGTAAATGAAGTGATTATTTCTTTAGGAACTAGGGAGTCCTGTCTTTCCTTAATGTTTTTGACCCTCAAATAATTTTAAGAGACGTTCAGTCACTCTAAGAAATACTATATCACTGTGTTCTTACCACATGCTTGTCAAGAAAGTAGGGTAAATCCACTATCTCATTTTACCCATGAGGTTGCAAGGTGCTGGAAGGGCCAGGAAGAATTTCTATGTACTCACCATCCCTGGCTGTCCCTAGTAACAGCCAAGGATCCAAACAGCAATCCTGTCTTCCTTCTGCAGGAAAATGAACATGAGATCACTCAGGAACTCTGTACATAGACATTTTTCCTATTAATTCAAAGGAGTCTTTCCTCAACAGAGTCAGCCAAGGCATTCCTGAAGGCTGGTCTGGGCTTCGAAGAAGCAGGAAGAAGAAAGAATGGTTTGTTCCCTCTCCCCCTCTCCCCTGTCCCTTCTCTCTTTTTCTCCCTCCATCTCTCAGAACCAGTCAAGGCCCTGACTTGCTCCTGAGACTATGACACATGAGCTCAGGACAAGTTATTTCTCCACTGGAGACAGCAGCGAGGACTGGCGGCCAATGAATCCCCCTAACAAGGCACTGCTTACATCAGAACACTTTCACGGACCTGCTCAGTCTGTGACCTGACACCAGGACAGGGAGGAAGGGAGAGATGATATGTTCCTGTCACAGAGACAGGGAGGAGTAATGCATGTGGCCCAAGGCTAGAATAGAAACCTCTCCTTGGGAACCAACTGCTTCTTGGTGATGGTAGGGCAATTGGAAAGGGCGGGGGGGGCGGTGCAGAGAAAAGAGAAGGGGCGTTTGCAGAATGGCAGAGAAGGGACATCTGCACGCAGCTGTGCAGCTCCAGCAGCACCATACTGGCTTGGCATGGACTTGACCTCCGCTGCCTGCAAAACTCTTTGTCTCAATGACTTTGCAGTTAATAGATTCATCTACCTACCTGGGGAATTTTTCAAGTGAATCTTAAATAGAAGAAATTCCCACCAAGTGAATCCATCCAGAAATACAGATTGCAGTCAGAGGATAAAACACTGTCCCTGCTCTTGATGCACTTTTATGTACATCCAGATGTGGTATTTGTAGTTTATCTGCCAGAGAAGGAATGCAGTGAAAAACTTGCTTTTATTAGCATCTCTCTGCACATGTGCCAAGTCTGGTTTCCATTCTGTATAAAAAAGAATGTGATAGGTATATACAACAGAGAAACTAAGAAAAACTTAAAGTAGGAGGTGGGGAAGTAGCTGGTGGAATGCAATGAGTACTGGGCTGACGTCCAAGGGAGTGTTCTGTGCTGGGTATCACTCTCACTGTGCAACCTTAGATGGCCATGCAATTTGCTGGACTCCAGTGTCACAAAAGGTAAAATGATGAGCTATGGTAAGAGCAGAACAGAAAAGGGGGACTAAACTGCAATGTGCAGGAACAACCCACAGCTGCACACAACCATAGAATAAATTCCACAAAAATGCAATACTGAAGAAGCCAGACATAAATGAGTACATCCTGTGTCACTCAGTTTGTATAAAATATGAAATGCACAAAGCTAACATACATTAGATACAGAAAGAAACTTGGGGGAGTGGTGTCTATAGTGCTGGCCTTTTCAGTGTCATGATCTGAGTGCTCAGTATGTGGGTGTGCTCAGCTGATGGAAACTGACTAAACTATTTGGTTATGTGCACGTTTCCATGTACTACACTTCGACAAAAGTCAGAAACCAGCATAGAAAGGGGAGAATACATTAAATAATTGCTGGGGGTTCATCCAGCTCTAAGAGGCTCTCATTCTAGTTTGTTAATCATCACAGATTTTAGTTACTGTTTCTTTCAACGCTTCCTTTCCTCCCTTGGCTGCTCCCTCCACCCATAAAATGATGCAAGGGTAGACTGGGAAAAATAAAGGGGGGGATTTAGTACCCTACCTGGTTTCATATACGCAGCTCTGATCTAAGGCTCAGTAAAAAAGGGGGCTGAGCCCATGGGCTTCAGTCACACTTGGTTTTATCAGCACATGTCGGTGATTCATATTTCTGTCCCTGGTAGGCAGTTCTCAGTCTAATCTACACCATTGGGTAGAAAAAAATGGGAACTTCTTTTTTTTTTCTCTTTAATTTTTATTTTTATTTTAATGATTGTTTAAGTACAGTTTTCTCCCCTTTACTCCCCCAAAATGGGAACTTCTAGGATTTGTGAGTTTGTGAGAAACATAAGAAACAGTTTTTATTTTTCTGTGAACAAATGTGATAAACTATATATTTTCTCATTACATTCTTTATTTTGATGCTCCAAAATTCATAGAGAGCACAGGGTACTTTTGACCTTGGTTAAGATGCACTATTTTAAGATATTTGATGCATTGTCTACATATTTATGCTGCTCTCAATGCCTTCTTTCATAGCTTGCTGTGTGAAATAGTGAGGCAGCTCCTGAGGGAAAAGGTAGGGCCTGCAGCTAAGGTGTGTTTGGGACCCAAAGTGGGGGGACAGTGAATTACTCCCTCATCTAAATCTTGTAGCATTTGGTCTGTGTCTGATGAAAAATTAAAGGGAACTTAGCTCCTGAGTTGAGTATACCTCAAAGACAGAGGTTTAAGCTATACAGTGGGTTAGACACCTGGCAGGAAGGCTGTAAACCAGGTATTCATGTGACTTGACTTGGAGGTCCATATGAGGCCCATAGGCACATAAAATTCCAGTACAAAATCAGGCAAAAGCCATGGGGTAAACACCTGGCTAGCAGATGTGCCTGGCACTTGATGGTTTAAGCAAAGTAGATGGCTGAAAGCCTGAGGCAGCATTTGGTGGAAGGGCAAGGCCATCACTAATTAAGTAGGGAAGGCAGGAACATTGAAGGAAAGGGAGTGCAACTTCCACCACAGTTAGAGACAGGGATTTCCCTTAGACAGGGGACCCCTGCCTGAAGTGAGGGACTGGCAGACTGAGGTTCCAGTGCAGTGCAGAGAGCAGAAAGCCTGCCAATATATCCTTTTAAAAAAGGGCAGAATTTGTCATAGGCTATATGTCCCTTCATATCTGATTTAGTCAAAGCTTAGTTATTGAGCATCGACTACCTGTCAATGCCAAGTGCAGTTTCGAGACAGGGATAGAGAACACAAAGGCTTTGTTGGCAGAGCCATGTGCAGTGCACGGGAGTCAAGGAGTGTCCATCAGTTAGCACTGCCACAAGCTGCGGGGACATGGCAGCGCATGCCATATTTGGGAAGCTTTGATGGTATAACCCATTTACTCAATAAGCTCTTTCTGAGCACTGCTCTGTGTGTGAAACAGCTCTGCCTTAGCCCCCCTGGCCAGGGGCACAGTGCTGTCTCACCACCTTCCAGGAGAACCTCAAGAGGAGAGACTCCCAGTGTAGGTAATAATCAGACCACAGTGATGGGGCTGAGTATGGCATGAGAAAGAGCCCTGGGAAACAACTGAAGTATTTTAAGTAGAGAAGTGATAATTTGGGTGAGAAATCGTGAGCTTCCGGGAGGAAGACAGAAAATGAAGGACTGCAGAGATACTTACACCTTATTCATTCTCATGTGCACCATATCCAGTGACTTTTCTCCTGTCCCTTCATTGCTTGCAGCCTCATCACATCCAGACTGGAACAGAGGATGAGGGAGACCACAGCTACCTTCTTATCTCACCAAGTGCTCCACCCCCCTCATTCTGAATGAATGGCAGAGAGGGAAACAGCTTCTGTGAGTGTCAGGTGTGGGTCCTCTGTCCCCTAAGGGACACTTGAACTTACCTGCAGAGCTACCTACAAGCAGCTCAAGAATGAAGGAACAATCTTTCAGCCCAGCCTGGCAAGGAGTCCTCTGCCCTTGTCACCACATAAAATGAATAAAGGTCTTGCTTCTTCACATTCTATTGAGCCCCAGGTTTTCCAACCACCATCAGAAAGAGTCTAAGACCGTGACTATCAGTGTGTAGTTGAAGCAGTGAGAGGCACACTCTAGGGCATTTCTCAAGGAGGTACATGAATCAGGATAATTACCACCACAGGCAAACCACAAAATCTCAGTAGATTAACACAAAAATGGCATTTTTTTTCACTCCTGCAAACTGTGACACAGTTTGGGAAGCTCATTTCCTGCAGGGAAGCTCTTTTTTTCTTTTTGACACCACTCAGGGACCCAGGCTGTTTCGATGTGTGTCCCACTCTCCTCAATGAGTTGCCTCTGCAGTCACAAACCAAAGGGAAGGTGAATGCAGGTGACACATCAGCTTCTCAATGCCTCAGCCCCCCATGTGGGGCTGAAACCCACAGCCCATTGGCCACAGTGAGTCACATGGCACCAGCCCAACTATAAGACAGACCAGAGAAACACAGGGCCACTGACTCTCTGTAGTGGGGCAACCCAAAATTCTAGTGTTTAAAGTAAATGAAGAACTGTCTGAGCCACTGCCCTAGGCTCTCTGAGAGACTATTGCAAGCACTTTATTACCACCTGGTATTTCAATCCTGTCCTCGACTTTAGAATTATGGTGTTTATCATCAGAGGAGTAAGAAGCTTCAGGCTAGGAGCTAGTAACTGTGCATAAATTACTTCTTGATTTTGTTTAGAACATGCTTGATTGAAAGGTAAATATTGGCTAACTGAGCAAATTAATGTTATTACTTTTTTTTCTTGACTCTTTGTTTACATTTACATATCTTACCTTAGCTTACCTTCTCCCTGGTCACCTGAATGTCTATCTTGGTGCCAGGGCCTAGCTCTTCCTCACTCCTCTGTACTCTTTTATATTCCCTTATAATAGAATCATGCTTCTTTGACTATTTATCACTTCACAACTGATTTCTTTGACACTAACCCCAAGCATGAGGACTAAGCTGCTCTGCCTCCCAGTCCTCACACTTTCCCCAGAGGAGGGGGTATATAATCAAGAACACTGGTTACACAATGAGTAATAGTATGTGGAAATCAATATGCATAAAAAGGAGCCTCTATCTCTATCTCCTCTCTCTCCTCTCTCCTCTCTAGAGAATACCCTCTCAGTTTCCTTATTTCTAACCTTACTTTTAACTATGTATTCAAGTACCATTCCAGGTTCCAGGATCACAGTGGAAAAATAAAACAGACATAGACCTGCTTTCATGGGGGCTGGAGCCTATTGGAGGAGATGGACAATAAACAACTAAATTTGAAAATCAGTTCCATATTACGATACATGTTGCAATGGAAATAAATAGCAGTGGTCAGAGAAATAAATTAAATAGAGAGGACAAAGAAAACTTCTCTGGAAAAAAGTCTTTAAGCTGATGTCTGAAGGAGAGTTGGTGAGAAGTTAGGAAGAAACGGAGGGAAGAATTTCTAAGCATAAGTAACAACATGATCAAAACCTGAGGCAGAAACTGAGAGAAAATCAGCAAAGTCAGATCTAGAAGCTTAAGCTCTGGGGTGACAATTAGCTGCTCTAATTTTATCTACATGCTTGATACATTTTTTAGAAAATAGCTTCCTGACACTTTTGCCTAGTATTGAATCACATGCTACCTACAAGGAAAGGGGTAAATTGTAGAGGTTAACTGTCCAGGATACACACCTTCATTTGACCCCTTTGTCTTCTCCTTGGTCCCCTCATCTGCCATTTCTGTTGACGGCAAGGCCTGCCTCTCCAGGGCTCCATTAGGCTGAGTCTACACTGTGTGCTTCCTCTACAATGCGGCTTCTCCAATTGCTATCAGTGAATGAGCTTCCAAATGTTTCCTGTCTTCCAGAAACCTGTTAAAACATTATATTACTTATGGCCATAAAGCCTTTGTTTTTAGTCTTATATTTATTTAAATTTATTGTCTAGTATTTTAATGGGGCCTCAGAATTTTGGTGCAGCAAATGACACTGACTGGTCTGCTATACAGAGTAGCTCAATTACATAAAGGTCAAGAGATTTTTGTTTTGTTGTTGGTTTTTTCGCTTTTGAATGGGAGCTACACGATAAGGTTGAGGACTGATGGGAATGATCCAGTAGAACAGGAAAACAGTACATGAGATGTGGGGATGACTAGGGAAGCAAAACCTTTGGAAAAGCGAAACAAGGCAAGGTCAAGAGCACCAGAGCAGGGACTGATAACGCAGTCTGATGCCAAGTTTTCCAGCTTCCAACCCCATTTGCACTGTTTAATATTTGTATAACCTTGAAGAAATTTAACCTCTTGTGTCTCAGTTTCCTCACCTGGAAAAAGGGGGAGTATAGCAATGACTTCCCCATAAGTTTGTTGAGGTGATTGTTTTGATAGTAGGTATGCAGTGATTGATGCATAGAAAAGACTTAATATTAAATATTTTCTATAGAGGGTACAATTTGTTTCCTCTGTTTTGTTGGGATTAAGAAGATAAATAAAGTGAAAAGGAAATGGTGTTTTGGAGGGAGAGTTGACTTTGAGGGAGTTTCTGTTTGATGCTTTCTGTTTTCTAAATAGGGTATGAAAAGAGACAGTTACCTGACTCTGGAAGTGAGGGACATTCTGAGCATCTGGATAAAATGTAAAATCCATTTCAAGTCAGAAGAGGGAGTGGTAGAATGAGTGTGTCTGAGAAACATGGAAGCTTACTGCCCACACTAAGGCAGACTGTCATAAATATAAAATGATACGGGCCAGCCCAGTGGTGCTGCTTCTGTAGCAAAGCTGTTATCCTCATGTCGGACAGGAAGAAAGCATACGATGGGCTTCTTCTGGGTTCAAGTTTAGGAAAATACCCACAGGAAAGGGAGAGGAATTAACATATATTTAAGGATGCAATTATAATAATGGCCTATGAATTTATGAGAGGAAATGAGAGAGGCATACAAAAATCACAGAAGGATCATATAGTGGAGTAGATTAGAGGCCGTAATGAGGGTGAATAACGGGAAGGCAGGGTACTTGAGCAGGGTACACTGGTGGTACTTGAGGCTAAGGTGAGAGTGGGTGGTTTACATGGATTGTCTTGTGTTGGGGACCGCCCTGCCTGGTCTCAGGAAGCTGTAACCCCCCGTGACTTAGGCTGAGTGAGAGACCTCCAGACCAGGAGCCATTAAGGAGACAAAACTTATTCCCCTGGCATGAATGCTGCCTGTTCTGTGCCTGACCTCCAAAGCTTGATCAGTAGCCAATGAAGGGTAAGATTTCCCACTGAGGGAATTGCCTAAGACAGGCATGATCACGTGGAGGTCTCAGGGAAGAGACTCACGAGGCTGTGGAAATGAAGGGGTGATCGACATCAACCCCTGCCCCCTTGGCTTTGTCTAAGAACAAAATCTTTGTTCTTAGATGTGAAATCCAAGTCTCCTGGCTGCCTCTGTTTCCTGCCCAACTCAGGCCTGCAGAAATAGCTAAGGGGTGCAGCCCAGACCAGAGATGGAGGACCCCCAGGGTAATCAGGCCTGGGACAAGGAATATGCAAGATCTTGTGAGATCTGTTTGCTGGAGGATGTTATTAACTTGGAATTTGAAGGCACAGTCAGGAAACCTTTGAAACCTGTAGTTCTTTCATATGATAAAACTCCAATCTCGGCCCAGAATCACAGCAGGAGTTCTGTTAGCATCTTTGTAAGTCACCTATTCACCTTTGATCCTTTCTGCCAGACTGTGAATCCACAAACTGAGTCAGCTTTCTTAATAAAGACCTACTTGGGTAGAGAAATGGGGCACTCTCCAGGAGAGAGAATGTCCATGCTGTCTCTATTCCCCCACAGGACCTGGTTGTCTCTGTGTATGTTTTTCTCATGTTTCGACAAGCATCCGCAGCAGGGATGGATACTGCTGGCTAGTATCCTCTACAGTCTTGTGGTTCCTGGAAATGACAAGTTCCATTGTAAGGCCCCATAGGTGGTGTCTGCCGCAGAGAGGGGAAGTCACTAAAGGTAGGGAGGTTATGGCCTGAGAGGCTCAGGCTGGGCAACATGTGGGCTGTAAACACTTCAAGGATGATAACAGGTGTAGGGGTGAGCACAGAGAATATGAGGCAGTGTGCATGCCTTCTATGAATGGGGAGGAGGGACCCAAAGTCGGGGGATGCTGAAGAAGGCAGAGTGTAGGAACACCTGAGTGCCAGTAGGGGGAGACTCAGAGGGTCAGCACTTGAGTGGTGGAGGATGGCCAGCAGGCTCAAATGTCTCACTACAGGCAGCCTCAATAGTTCTATCTCCCACTGTGAGGCAGCCTCTGTCTTCTCTATACAGCCTCATTTGTACTTTGTGTTTATGGCACCTAATATGCAAGTTTCATGATAACTTCAGGAAACATTCTCAATTAATAAAATGTAAAATGTATTCCACTTGCTGCCTCATTTTACAAATATAATTTCCCCACTAATGTTTAATTGCCTTAAATTTTTTGCAAGGTTAAAAGGAAACTGTCTCTTCAATATGTCATTATATGATGTATCACTAATTAATCTGCTGAATTTATTTGAGCTTTATGACTTTTTTATTGATCATTTGAAAGAAAAATCCTAATTATTAAAGGATCATATATTCTCAGCTCGAAATTTCTCTGAGAAAACCAAAAAGCTGATCTGACATTTTGAACATCCTGGGTCTCTTTTGGCTAAATAGTTACCTAGCCCCAATATAGGATCAATGAAGGAAACATTTTCTTAAGTGGAGGGTTTTGAGAAAGGTGGAATTTTCTCCAGGCCACTGGGGAAGCACTACCATGGTAGACGAACATCTCACTTGCTGCTTGCATTTTGGATACCAGCACACTGAATGTGGTCTAGTACATTTATACTGTAAAGTAAAAAGATAAACATTTAGTCAAACATCCCTACCCAGAACCTACCTTACACAAAGGTATTCAGGTGCAGGTGAAGAGACAGAAGCTCAGTGTTTATCCGTCTTCTCTCAAACAACATTTACTGTTTATTGAATATTTCATGTGCAGAGCACTGTGTAAGCACTTTGCACACATGCACATACATATGGCTACAATTACCTTTACAGACATGTGACTATACATACCCCAATGTATAGTTATAGATGGATAAGTAGATAGATAGATAGATCAGTCTCCACTTTTAATCCTTCCACCAACCCTCTGAGGCAGGTGTTTTAATTGTTCCCATTTTCAAGATTATGAAACTGAAGCCAGAAGAATGAGTAATTGCTTCTGTAGAACCAAACTAAAATGCAGTCACTATGTCAGGGACAAATGGGAACAGTCAACATAGGTGCATAAAGGAGGCTTAGCCTGACCTCACAGGGATTTATGGGTCTTCTCAGAAATAGGTGGAGGACCCTAGACAGCACCCAAATGGTACGTGTGTTCACGTCGTCCCCAAACTTCTCTCCTCCCCAAACTCAGCTACTCTGATCCAAATAAGACAGAAGAGCACTAGACAATCAACTGAAAAAGCCAAACAACTGTTGCATTTATCCCACAAAATCCCTTAATCTGTGCACAACTCGGAACTCATTTCTGGCCCAGCCTTAAGTTTCTTAACTTACGGGTCAAAAGCACACAGCTAGTAAACAGGGACAGAGCCAGACTTGAACACAAGCTGTTTCACCCTACCAGTGAAGTAACGTGGGGTTGAACTTAAGCCTTCTGATTTCAAACACCACCTTGCAATACTCACCTGAGTATGAAAGAGAGGTTCTGCGATGCAGGGGCATGGGAACTCCACCACACACATTTCCCAGAGCCTCTGCCTGATAATGGTCTTGCTCAGGGGAGAAGGTGGCCTCCACAGGCCTGTGACTCTGACTTCTGATCCAGAGGAAGAACAGGGTCTTATCTGTGCTCTTTGGTGATGAGCCCATGTCAGAACCACCTAAAATGAAATCATCACCTCTTTCCACAGCAGCCTCCCTGGAGGAATACACTGATTGTTCTTTGTTTGGTCGCTTCAGCTGTCAAACAGACTCTTGGGCCTGGTCTCGCTCCACGATCCTTCTCTGACCCATTCAGAAGCACTGAATGAACTGCCTGGCCACAGCCCCAGTGTGGATGTCCAGCCCAGCCTGTGCTTGCAGCGAGAAGTTAAAGGATCCTGTGAAGCAACAGGCACTACCTCTTAAGATAACTGAGAGACTTTCTGCCGACACCCGGTGGATCTCAGAATGCACAGTATCCTTTTTCGGACCGGAACTTCGAGGGGCCCTAGCAAATTCTTACCTCTACCTTTCTTCTTCCCATTATCCCTGCCATATCTTTGTCTGGAAAACTCTCATACCCCACAGTATGACTCACTCGATCTCTCTGTTGATCTCTGAGAGTGTTTTAAGTCTTCCTTTTCCATCAGAAGTTTCCACTTCCACATGGCCGAGGAGGTTGCTTGCACATCTTTCCCCTTTGGTCACTTGTCTGAACACTTGCCTCCTTCCTGCTCTCCCTCCTCCTCCTCAGCATGTGAAAAAATTGCCCTGGGACCTATGAGTTCATTCTGTCTGTGTTTCCCTCTGTCCCTTCCAGCTGTTCCACTGGTCTCTCAACAGACCCTGTTGCAACCACAGCTTGTCTTCAGCGTTGTCACCCTGGAGAGTCAGATCTTGAGGTGGGGCTGTGAAGACAAAGACCGTATCTAGGAGTGAGATACAGCACCTGGCTTAGGCACCAAATCCCTTAAAGCCGCAGGATCAGCCACCACCCACAACTATGGAAAAGCTACAGCCTTCATTTCTTGTTATCTCCAATTCACTATGCTTTGTTGCAAAGGTGACTTTTGCAAGCTATTCTTTTATCATTTAATTTAAAGCTTACATAATTTTGTGAAGTAGGTGCTACTCTTGCCTACATTTAGATTTGAAGAAACTGAGGATGAGTAAGGCTAGGTCATGTTCACGGTGTTGCAGTCTAAGTGAGTGGTAGATGTGGGCTGTGAATACAGGCACTCGGGTGTGTGTATGTGCCAGTGTGTATGAGTGTACCTGTGTGTGTATGTGCCCATATGTATACATGCCTGTGTGTAGATGTGCCCACGTGCCTGTGTATGTGTGTATACATGTGCGTGCACATGTGTATGTACCTGTGTGTGCCTGTTTGCATGTGTATATGCTTGTGTGTGTGTGCATGCATCCACTTGTGCGTCTGTGTGTACATGTGTGTTTGTGTGCCTGTGTTCACATGTATGCACATGTGTTTCCATGTGTGTGTGCCTGTGTGTACACATGTATGTGTGCACATATGTGTGTGTGCCTGTGTGTAAAGCAAGTTTTAAAATAATGACATATCACTATTTGTATACATTGTTGACAGCTAGTCAGTAACTTGTACATTTTTGCTTCTATGGTTATGAGGGATATTTACATTTTTTCTTGTAAAATATTTGTTAACTTGTAGTATTAGATTTATGCTGGACTCATAAAATGAGTTAGAAAGCATTCTGCTCTTTACTTTTTTCACAGAAAACATACAGCGAGGGGATGAATGTTGATGGAAGGACACGTAGCTTGGTGTAGTGAACACACAATACATATACAGATTTTATATACTACATGTTTTTTATGTTTTACATATTTTATATTTATGTATGTTTATATATAAAATTGTACACCTGAAACTTATATAACTTTATTAACCTTTGTCATCCCAATAAACTCAATAAAAAAGAAAAAAGATTGTTACTATTTTTTTAATCTTTTGTAAAGTATACTAATGAAATCATCCATCTGAGTCTGGAATTTAGTTTTGTGAAGATGTTTTATTAAAAATTAATTTCTTAAACTAGATACAGTATTTGAATTTTTTCTCATTTAAAACAGTTTTTAGTGTTTTTCAATGACTTTATACATATATAAGAGGTTATTCAATATGTGACCTTTTGTGTCTGTCTTCCTTCACATTCTATGTTGTTTTCAAGGTTTGTATGACTCCATTCAGGCTGTCGTAACAAAATACCACACACTAAATCATTTAAAAAAACAGAAACATATTTTCTCACAGTTCTGGGAGCCTAGTTGGAATCTCTGTCCAGTCATTTTCCAGATTTTCCCATATTAACCAGCATTTTCCCAGATTAGCCTTTTTCAGATGATGTCCTTCCCATAGCCTATAGTTGTTGCCTCAAAATGTTCCTGTTACACACACAGAAGGAAAGAAACAAAGTAAAATGAAAATAAAATAGAAAAGGTAAAGTAGGAGGGAAGGCAGGAAGGGAGCAAGGGAAGAAGAGAGGAAAAAAGGAAAGAAGAAAGGAACTAAGCAAGGAAGGAAGGAAAAGAAAAAGGAAGGGAAACGAAGGAAAGGAAACAAAAGGAGAAAAAGGAAGAACAGAAAGAGACACAATATTCTGTACTCAAAGAGAAGGTTGTTTCTGGTAAATACTCTCATAAGTCTACTGAACTATGCACATGTGTGTATTTGGGGGTGTGTGCACCCCTCTCATTATACCTGTTTTCATCTCTTATTTACAAAAACGTTCTATAATCTGGCACAGCAGCTTTCCATAGGTCTATTGTATCACAGAGTCAGCATGTAGTAATTAATAACTATAACAGTAGCAATGATAATCATTGGTTCTCTGGCTCTGCCAATTTCCCCAGCTCAGGTGTGGAATGCTAGGTTTTCCCAGCCAGATCCCTGGCATCAGTATAGCAGACCTCCCTTGGTTGGCACTTTGCACACTATTAGTCCTGGGTTTGGTCCTTGGCTTTTCAGGAGCCAATTCGTAGGCTATGAGAGCATTTTTGTCTGCAGTCAAAAAGTCCCTCTGCTATCATTCCTGGTTTTCCATTGTCTGTTAACACCAGCTGTTCCTAATCTCTCCAGTGTGAAGGCAGCACTCAGAAACAGCATAAAATCTCTTCAGCAAAGAACTACTATTCTCTTCGTTTGTCCTACACCTTTCCATGAGTACAACACCCCCATTTCACCACTTGTGAACATTTTAACACCTGACTGGCATCTGGTGCCAGGGGCTGTCTGCGGCCAACCAACAACCAGTGGTGGGTCCTCATTGCCCACAGCGTGGTGAGTGACCCACCTCCCAAATCTCATCTCCAAGTACCAACTGTCTCTCTTTACATTCTCCAGGAACAGGATATGAGCAGAGCTGGGAGTACATGATGGTTATCAGGTATCAGAACTTGTGGAAGATGGAGGAGAAAGCCAGATTGGACTGTGATGCAACCAGCAGTCTCAGACCTCTCAGCTCAGAGCTCTGGAAGGAACACTGTTGACTAGAGTTATCTTATGTGGTGCAATAAGTGTTGGACCTCAACATTCCCACATCTCTGAGTCACTGGATATGGTCTGCCCCAGGAAAAGATATGGCTGGAGCCAGCTCGCCTTCTGCTGTGGCAGACTACAGAGGACGGAAGAGTGGGAGGCTGTCTGCCGACCTCACTGTCCACAGCTGTGGAGTAATTGTTCCTGGAGAGAGCTCTGGCAGTAGATGCTCATGTCTAATACCCACTATAAAAAAATAAGGATGATATGTACAAACAACCCAGCTGATTACATGTGTCTAGTAAATATTAGATGTTATTTTTTTACTTTAATCAAATACTTTTATTTATTTATTTATTTATAATGATGTTCAAGTACAGTTGTCTCCATTTTCACCACACCATGCCCCCCTGTGCCCCATTCACACCCACCTCCCACCCTCAAACCTACCTCCTTTGGCTTTTTCCATGTGTCCTTTCTCCATGTTCCTTGATGGCCCTTCCCTTATTTTCCCCCATTATCCCTCTCTCCTCTCTCCCCTGGTTGCTGTCAGTTTGTAGATGCTATTATTTAATTGTATTATGGGCATCCTTTTGAAAAATAGAGTAGGCAATACTATTCCAATGGCAGAAATCACAGAGGGGTATCATGCTTTTATATGCTTTTATCATGCTTTGATTCCACAAACGAGTTCTGCACTCAGAATTATACAACATGTGTAGACTAATCCTGACTGGTGGGTGGAATGTTATTATTCTTATTTACAATAGAAGAACCTAGGGTTCAGAGTGATAAAGTGACTTACCCAAAGAAACGGGTTGAAAAGTGGTAGAGCCCAAATTTAAACTCAGGTTTTCTCTCTCCAGAGAAATCAGGCTTTGCTCTCTGCTTCCATCTAAAACAGTAGAAAGTGTGTGCAAATATTTACTTTTATGTGTGCTGTGGCATGCTTTTTAACAATGTGAACTCCTCTTTTTTCTACAGCAAGTTATTTGTCTCATTTTCCAGGAAGTTTAACCATCTCCAGGATAGACTACAAGTATCATGCTTGCCTATTGATAATGTTTTGAGCTCCAAAGTCAGTTTGTGACCAGAGAGATGTTTTCTAAAGTGCCATCAAGAACTTTGAGGGCATCCAGTCAAGAAAGCAGAGAAGGTAAATGCTGTGCTTGCCTCCTCCCACAGCCACATCAGAATTACAACTCAACTACAGAACAGCAATAAGTGAGAACTGCCCAAAGTCTAGCTGAACAGAAGTCCCATAACTAAGGATAAACAGAAGAAGCCATGTTGAGATGGGTAGGAGGGGCAGAGAACAAGCTGGTCCCACACTATGTATGATGATTAAAAATCAGGAGGGATATCTTAGCTTCAGAGGTCCCCCCTGAGGAGTAAGCAGTCCCAGTCCCACATCAGGCTCCCCAGTCCAGGGTTCCAGGGCCAGGAAGAGAAGTCCCCATAATTTCTAGCTATGAAAACCAGCAAAGATCTTGGCTGAGTGATATGGGTCTTCAGGAGTCCCAGGCATTCCTCTTAAAAGGCCTGTGCATGGCTTATTTGATGATGGACTCACTCTGGTCTTTAGTGTTGGGACAGTAGCTTTAATGGAGCTAAGGACATACTGGGAGGAACTGAGTTTTCTGGCTTGAGGGCAAAGCCTAGAAAAGCAACTTTCTCCCAAAAACAGCACTGGAAGAGACAACTGTTCCTTTGTTGAGTGCTCTCCCCAACCAGCCTGCACACACGGACAGACCTTATCTAATTCCACATCAACCTAGCTAACACTGTTCACCCCACCCTGGTGCTTCCCTGAGATCCCAACCCACCCAATTTTGGGGCTCACAAAAGGTGCTTCCAGTGGCTTTTCCATACAAACAAACTGCCTTGGCATGTGCTACAAATTTCCTAAAATTTCTCAAAGGTTCACAAACCTCAAACAAGTAGCAGCAACCCCAGTGTGCCCTACACCTCTGACTAAGCAGCCCCCAGCCTGGCACAAGTGGCATCCAGCCTCAGTTCGCCGCTTAGCCTCTCCATGGCACCTCCAAGCCCAGAATAAGTGGTGAATATCTACAGATCACTTTGTTGTGGCCCTAGGCAGGGTATAGGCAGTGTCTGACTTGGCCTGCACCAGAGCCTCTCCCAAGATGCCCCAGAACCAACACATCCAAAGGTCTGCTTCAGACCACATCATATAATGACCCAATCACCAACACAAGTGACACACCCAAAGGCAGATGCAGAAGGCACTTGCACCCTGTTAAAGTGAATCCTGCTCTGGAGGGTCAGCCCTGGACAACAGCCGAGTCACAGCCAGTCCTGATAATCATCTTGAGAGTCAATCACTCCCATTGACATGCCTGACAATAATTAAGGCTCAACTACAACAAGAAAGAACACTCACCTCACACCAAGGGCATACGTGGAGCCCCAGCTCAGGTAGCCAGGGAGACTGTATCACTCCACCCACAGGACACCTGCTACATAAGGACACTCTACCAAATCTGGTAGATGTAGCAGCTCCCTCTAATACATAGAAACAAACACAGGGAAGCAGCTAAAATGTGGATACAAAGAAACATGTCCCCAGTGAAAGAACAGAGCAAAACTACAGAAGAATTGAACAAAATGGAAATAATCAATCTACAAGATGCAGAGTCGAAGTTTATAAGGATGCTCAAAGAGCTCAGTAACAACTTCAATAAAGAGTTGAGAAACATAAAAATAGGAATAAAAAACATTTAAAAACAGTAGTGAATGAAGACTACAATAATTGAAATGAACAACATATTAGAGGAAATAAAGAATAGACTAAATGAAGCAGAGGATCAAATCAGTGATTTGGAAGGTAGCTGAAAACACCCAATCAGATCAGCAGAAAGAAAAAAGAATCCAAAAATGAAGAAAGTTTAAGGGGCCTCTGGGACAACATCGAGCATACTAACATTTCCATGAAAGGAGTATCAGAAGGAGTGGAGGGGAAGCAAAGGATTGAGAACCTATTTGAAGAAATAGTGATGGGAAACTTCCCTAACCTGGAGAAGAAAATAGACATACGAGTCCAGGAAGCACAGAGAGTCCCAAACAAAATGAACCAAAAGAGGCCCACGCCTAGACACATAAGAATTAAAATGCAAAAAAATAAAAACAGAGCATCTTTAAAGCAGAAATAGAAAATCATTTAGTTGCCTACAATGGAGATCTCATACGTCTGTCAGCTGATATCTCAACAGAAAGATTTCAGCCCAGAAGAGATTCACACAACATATTCAAATGATAAAAAATCATTTACCGCCCTGGCTGGCATAGCTCAGTGGATTGATCGCAGGCTGTGAACCAAAGCATCACAGGTTTGATTCCCAGTCAGGGCACATGCCTGGGTTGCAGGCCACAGTCCCCTGCAACTGCACATTGATGTTTCTCACTCTTTCTCCCTCCCTTCCCTTTCTAAAAATAAATAAATAAAATCTTAAAAAAAACAGCATTATAGTTATAAAAAAAATCATTTACCCACAACCAAGATTACTCAACTCAGCAAAGCTGTCATTTAGAACTGAAGGGAAGATCAAGATCTTCCCAGACAAGAACAAGCTAAAGTAGTTCATTGCCACTGAACCAATATTACAAGAAATGTTAAAGGGATTTTTAAAAAAGGATTTAAAAAATATGAATAATAAGATGATAATATAAATGGGTTAAATGTTCCAATTAAAAGACATAGGGTGGCTGAATGGACAAAAAACTAAAACCCTTACATATGCTGTCTATAATAGACTCATTTCAAATAGAAAGACACAAATAGATCTTTTACCTCCTTGGTTAAATAATTCCTAGGTACTTTATTTTTCTTGCTGCTATAGTAAATGGGAATTTTTCTAGATTCTCTTCCTGATAGTTCATTGTTGGTGTACAAAAATGCCAGAGCTACACTCACGGACCTATGTCTATTTTCTTCACCAGGTTAGGGAAGTTTTCCATCATACTCAGAAATACTCAGAAAACTATAGAACACTGAAGAAAGACATTGAGGAAAATTCAAATAAATGAAAGCATATACCATGTTCATGGATTGTAAGAATTAACATCATTTAAATGCCCATATTACTCAAAGCAATCTACAGAGTTAATGCAATTCCTATTGAAATACCAATGGCACGTTTCACAAACCTAGAAAAAATATTTCAAAACTTTATATGAAACCAAAAAGACCCCAAATATCCTCAGCAATCTTGAGAAAGAAGAATAAAGTTGGAGGGATCACAATACCTGATATCAAATTATACTACAAGGCCACTGTAATAAAAACAGCTTGGTATTGGCATAAGAACAGACACATAGATCAATGGAACAGAATTGAGATTTTAGAAATAAACCCAGGTCTCTGTGGTCAATTGATATTTGACAAAGGAGGCAGATGCATGAAATGAAGTGAAAATAGTCTCTTCAATACATGGTGTTGGGAGAACTGTACTGGTACGTGCAAAAAAATGAAACTAGGTCACCAACTTATACCATGCACCAGAATAAACTCAAAATGGATAAAAATAAATATGTCATGATAACATAAAAGTCCTAGAAGAAAATATAGGCAGTAAAATTTCAGATATCCCACATAGCCATATTTTTTTCTGATATATCTCCTAGGGCAAGGGAAATAAAGGAAAAAATAAACAAATGAGACTACATCAAATTAAAAAGATTCTGCACAGCTAAAGAGACCATCATCAAAATGAAAAGGGAACCAACTATATTGGAAAACATATTTGCCAATGATACATCAGACAAGGGTTTAATCTCCAAAATACACAAAGAACTGATACATCAGGAAGACAAGCAATCCAATTAAAAAATGGGTGAAGAACTTGAATAGACATTTCTCCAAGGAGGACATGCAGAGGGCCCACAGACATATGAAAAAATTCTCAATGACACTAGCCATCAGAGAGATGCAAGTTAAAACTACAATGAGATATCACCTCACACCTGTCACAATGGCCATCATTAACAAATCAACAAACAAGCGTTGGAGAGGATGTGGAGAAAAGGGAACTCTGATGCACTGTTGGTAGAATGCAGACTGGTACAACCACTATGGAAAACAGTATGGGATCTCCTCAAAAAAATTGAAAGTGTAATTGCCTTTTGACCCAGTGATTCTGCTGCTGGGAATATACACTAAGAACACTGAAACACCAATTCACAAGAACCTGTGCACCCCTGTGTTCATCACAGCATAACTTACAATAGCCAAGTGCTGGAAACAGTCTAAGTGCCCATCAGTAAATGGGTGGATCAAAAATCTGTGGTACATTTACACAATGGAATATTATGCAGCAGAAGGAAAGAAGGATCTCCTACCCTTCATGACAGCATCAATGGAACTGGAGAGTATTATACCAATTGAAATAAGCCAGGTGGTGAAAGATAAATACCAAATGACCTCAATTATAAGAGGAATCTAATACACAAAATAAACAAATGAGCAAAATAGAACCAGAGACATGGAAATGTGGAACATACTGACAGCTGCCAGAGGGGAGGAAGAGGGGGTCGGGGGAAACAAGGGGTCAGACAAAAAACATGCATGAGTGACACATGGACATGGACAGCGGTGTGACAGTTGACTGTGAGAGTGGGGGAGGGCTGGACAGAGGAGAGCAAGGAGAAAAGAACTGGGACAACTGTAATAGAATAAAAATTTAAAAAAAAAACACACATGGACTAATATTTCATGAAAACAGAAACAAACAAAAGAACCAACATAGCAATATGTATACCAGGCAAAACAGGCTTTAAAACAAAGGCAAACAAGGAAGAACCTTTCAATTGCACTTCTAGGTTTTTATCTGAAGGAATCCAAAACACAAATTCGCACCAAAACACTAAAAGACATATACTCATATGCTCATTGCAATGTTATTTGCAGTAGCTGAGATATGGAAGAAACCTAAGTGTCCATCAGTAGATGAGTAAATAAAGAAAAACTGGTGCATATACACAATGGAATATGACTCAGCCATAACAAAAGAATGAAATCTTGCATCTGCCACAACAAGGATGGACCTGGAAGGTACTGTGCTGAGCAAAACAAGTCAGACAGAGAAAGACAAGCACTGTATGACTGACTTCCCTTGCATGTGGGATCTAAAAGACAAAATAAATGATGAAACAAAACAAACTCATGGATATAGGGAACACTTTGACAGTTGCCACACTGTCGAAATGTGGGGGCTAGGTGAAAAAGAGGAAGGAATTAAGATGTATAAATTGGTAGTTACAAAATAGTCATGGGGACAGTATAGGGAATATGGCCAACAATATTGTAACAACCGCATATGGTGTCAGATAGTTACCAGTTTTATCAGGTAATAATATCACCAGTTATGAAAATATCTAATCACTGTGTTGTACACTTGAAACTAATATAATACTGGATGTCAAATGTAATTTAAAATTAAAAAATGTTTTTAAAAAAATCTAAAAATAAAGGACTTTGAGAGGAAACAAGAAAATTGTCAGTAATACAGAAAGTAAGGGAAGAAGAGTTTGAAGCTGGGGAGTTAGTTAGAAAATAAAGGTAATAAGAGAGGATACTCAATCTACCAGCCCCTCTCTCAGGGGAAAATAAATGCAACTTGAAAGGAAAGGCCAGCCTACTGCCTTGGCTGTGTGGCAGGAAACAGCATGGGGTAAAAAGAGGGCAGCAAAGAGCAGGAGCTTTGCAGGGCCTGGAGCCCGGTGTCTTAACAGAGAGGAAACCCTGTATTACCAGCACCCCAGGATGATGCCACCTGACACTTTCTGATTCGGGGGTGTCGAAAGACCACCTATGGACACCTGCCAGATATGTAGAGCTGGGCGTAGCCTCTGTATCTGGGTATGACTCGGCCGAAGGCAGGAGCTCCAGTGGACACCAGCATTGCCTTTGCACCAGCGCACCTTACTTAGAACAGGTTTTGCAAAGAGAACTGAAATCAATTTAATTGATTGTTAATTGTAGATTATTTTAACTATAAATTAATGATTATTAAAACAGCAACTATTTATTAGACACAAATACATTGCAATTTATTATTTATTAATAAATTATTCATTAATCATATAAAACATTTGTTTTTATATTTTAAAATACCTTTTACAACAACACCCAGAATCACTAAATGCATAGAAAAAATCAATAAAATGTATATAAAGACTGTACACTAAAAATTAAAAAGTTTTTTTATAGAAACTAAAGATCAAATTGAGCTATGCCTACAGTGCCAATGAAATTGTGCTGCTGGTTGTTTTTTTTTTTTTTTAACAGTTTCACAAGATAAATCTGTGCTGTAAAGCCCTAGGGTTCCAAAACAGTTTATAACCCTTGGCCTAGTTGATTCAACCCTTGGACCCTCCTGCGGTCCACCTTATTAATTTTCTCTCCACTCAAAAATACAGATTGCCTCCCATTCTGTTTAAATTGCTTTGCTACAGAACATTTGCTGGAATGCAAAGATGCATCTACCCTTGCATGAGTGTGTCTGGAAGTCTCTTTTGCCACCCAGTCCCAAGTGCTTCGTTATTACACTCTGTGAAACTGAGGTTGGGGAGAGATGAATGGTGGCAATGCCCCAAGAAACTGTATGAGACATGTACTGCTCACTTAGTGAAGTTGATTTTGAATTTCTGGCCTTTAGTATTGGGTTAAATTCTTAATAGCAATGTTAATACCCCAAGGAATATGTTCAATACCTGTATTCAGAAAGTCTCTGGATTAGGAGAAACTGGGCAACAGGGATTGTGGGCTTGAACTTGGAACAACGAATTCCTTGGAGAAAGGAAAACATCAGAAATTCTTGGCTTTGTCTTCCTCAGAACAGCTTGGACATTAGAATACATAAATGGTAGGTAGAGGTTACCCAGGTGCCCTCATGCATCTGCCTTCTACCACAGCACAGCAGCCTCTACTTGGGAGTCCAACCTGCCCCTCTTCCAGCCTGTGTGCCCCTCCTTCCATCTCAGGGGTGAGGGACTTGATTCCCCAAGGTCGACTGTGCAGGGAGAATCTTCCCATGGAAACAGCTGGCCTTCAGAAGTCTCTTCTCTTCTGTGATTTTTATCTGAGGCTTTCTCACTGCTTGTTACGCTGGCCCTGTTCTGGCTTAACAGGGTGCTGCCTTCCATTTAATGTTCTTAATAGAGCCTAGACCCCTGAGATCTGTCTAGAATATTCAAACAAGTATTAACTAACTGCCCAGAGAAAACAAGGGAGAGAGAGAGAGCACAACGTGAGTAATGCAATCCCTTGGCCCCCTGGGGTCTGTGTCAGCGTGGCTGATCTTTCCCCATTCTTTTGCTTTTAATCTACCTCACCTATGTCTTAACATTGAAATTGAATTTCTCATAGACAACATATAGTTGAGTCTTCTTTTATTATCCACCTGTTTATTATGGTCATTATGTTTTCTGTTTTATTTATGTAATTCATATTTAAAATAGTGTTATAGTTGAATGGATACCTACCATATTGTATCTACTTATGTTGATAAGTAGATATGTTGTCTACTTTATGTTGTCCTTTTTCTTCATTTCTTTATTTCTTCCTTCCTCTTCTGGACTCTTGAAGGGAGAGAGACAGAGAGAGAGAGAAATAGTACTCACTTGCCTCTCACACACCCCCAACTAGATATCTGGCCCACAACCCAGGTATATGCCATGACTAGGAATTGAACTGGTGTCCTTTCAGTTTGTAGGCCAGCACTCAAGTCACTGAGCCACACCAGCTAGGGCTTTTTTCTCTGTTTTAATTGAGCATTTTATGATTTGTTTTGTTCCCCTCTCTTAGCATGTCAATCATGCTTTTTCATGTTTCTTAGTAGTTGCCTTGCAGTTTACATCTGTAACTAGTTTCAGTCCACTTTCAAATACTGTTTTATGGGGAGTGCTGGCACTTAGGAAATTTCTTTGTCATATTTCCAATATGTTGCTATCATCTATTTCACACAGCTATAAACTGTAGTCATCTGATACATCATTGCGATCATTTGGAACAGTTATCTATTAGATCAATGAAGAATAAAAAAGGCTTCATTTTACCTCATTTTGCCTTCCTCAACAAATTTTCTTTATATAGATTCAAGTTTTTAACCCGTATCATTCTACTTCTGTCTGAAGTATTTTAATATTTCTTTTAAGCAGGTCTAATGGTGATCAATGCCCTAGATCCCTTTTTCTGAAAAAGTCTTTCTCCTTCACTTTTGATACATGGTTTTCCTTGATACAATTTTGTAAGTTAGTGAAGTTTTTTCTTGCGACATTTAAGTATTTCACTTCATTCTCCTCTTATTTACATGGTTTCTGAAGAGAAGTGTCATGTGATTCCTATCCTTGTCTCTCAAAAGATAAAGTGTCTCTTCCCACACTCCTGGTTTATTTTAAAATTTTCTGTTTGCCTTTAGTATTATGAAGTTGGAATATGATATGCCTTAATTTGGACTTTTTGCCATTTATTTTTTTGTGCTACCCTACCTTCCTAGATGTGAATCTGGGATGTGGTGTCTAAATCAATTTTGGAAGAATTTCAGCCTTCTTTACTTTAAATGTTCTTCAGCTTCTTTTCCTCATTCTTCTCCTGGGATTTTCACTAGGTAGATATTATCTTTTGTAATTGCCCACTGTCCTTAGATATTATTTTTCTTTTCTTCATTTGTGTTTAATACTTTTTTTCGGCTCTCATTTTTTAAAGACTTTATTTATTTATTTTTAGAGAGGGGAAGGGAGGGAGAAAGAGAGGGAGAGAAACATCAGTGTGTGGTTCCCTCTCACATACCTCCCCCGGGGGCCCTGGCCTGCAACCCAGGCATGTGTCCTAGACTGGGAATTGAACCGGTGACTCTTTGGTTCGCAGCCCATGTTCAACCCAATGAGCCACACCAGCCAGGGCTCTGCTTTTATTTTAATTTGGGAAGTTTCTACTAATATAACTTCAAGCTCACTGAGTCTTATGCTGACAATATCCAATCTACTACATTTTTAAAAAAATTCTGGCTTTTTTTTTATTCTTAGTTTCAATGTCTCCACTCATATTTCTCATCTGTTCTTGCATGTGGCCCATGTTTCCTGTAAGCAGCCTCAGCACATTAATCACATCTACCTTAAATTCCTGGTCTGGTGATTCTAACAACCCTGTCATATCTGGGGCTGGTTCTGATATTCGCTTTATTTCTTTAGGCTATGTTTCTTTTCGCATTTACCAGGTAATATTTCAAAAGCTAGACATGACGCTTTGGGTAATAATCACTGAGAGTAAGTAAGCCTGTACTGTGAGAGTTTTCACTGATCCGGCTAAGAGTTATACTGCATTTACTGTTTGCTGTAGCTATAGGAGTCTAAGATTTTAATTTCTTCTGGTGTCCTTATTTTTGCCTTCTCTGCAGTCTTTGGGTTTTTCTAGAAACCTCCTAAATAGAGTCTGCCATTGCAGTTTGTTCAACTGCAATGTTCTGTTGTTATGCAGAGGCATCGCTGACTAGCTAATAAGATGTGTGGGAAGCAGAACTACTCTGCAGTCTTATGACTATTCTCAGTCTTAATGGGCCTGTGTCCCTGGACCACGACTTTCACCAGTGCTGCTCAGACTTGTTTTCTGCCTTAGGTGAGACAGGAAAGCTGTGGGATCCTCAGACAGCTGGAGCTAGGGAGCTGCCCTCCCAGGTCGAACAAGGCTTCTACAGAGTGGTTCACCCTGAGTGTGTGGCTCTCACTGCAGATACTAGAATAAGAAGCAGCATGCTTTGGGTGCAGCATTTCAGAAATGCTCACTGTTGCCTCTTCCCGCTGGAAGCACAGGGAGATTTCCCTCCGCTGTTCACAGTGAGAACTGGGAGGGTTTCTGAATTTAAAGCTCACGAAAGTGTGGTTTTTCCAAGGCTGGTCCCCCCAGAGTGTGTAAACACTAAAGCTAGTGTACTCTGAGTGCACAGAATTCACAAATTAATCCATTTTCAGTGTTCCTGCCTGCACTGCTCTAAGCTCGCTTTCCTCTCCAGCCTTCCGCTTTTGGTAGGAAGTGACTGCATCTTCTCTGTTTTTGGCTTTCAGAGGCTTTGCCTCTGATATCAGTTTTCACTCCTTTTTAAAAAAATCTTAATCCTCACCCAAGGACATGTTTATTGATTTTAGAGACAGAGGAAGGGAGAGAGAGAAAAAGGGAGAGAAACATCAATGTGAGATTGAAAGATGGATCGGTTGCCTTTCATACGCATCCAGACAGGGAATCAAACCCATGACCTTGGTATGTACCCTGACCAGCAATCAAACCCACCACCTATTGGCACACAGGATGACACTGCAGCCAACTGAGCCACACAACCAGGGTGGAGGTCAGTCTTCAAATGGAATGGAAAAGAGCTGCTTCTCCCAAATTTGTTCAGCTTTTTATTTGCCAAAATGAGAGTTTTGACTTCTGAGCTCTTCACACATTGAAAAAACAGAGAAGCCTTTCTTTTCTCTTTATAATTTGACCATCATAATGGTGATTTATTTAATGAAATAATAAAGTTGGATTATCTTATTTGGTGCTATTTCTTTGATAGTTGGAAAGCCATATTGCAAAGTATGGTGGGGATCTGGAAGACATGTGGTTGCTTCCTGCCTTCGCCCATGTTCCCAGTGTACGCACTTCCTATGTTCTCCAGCACTGCAGAAGCAGGCAGTGCCCTTGCCTACTGTTCCATTCTTCTTTCAACTGCACGTTGTTCCTCCGAATGTTAGGCTGAGGGTACCAGGCAGTGTGGGGTGTGCCTGCATTCTGGATGAGAAGCCATCCAGTCACTCTGCTCCTCGAAGCAGGCAGCACCTCCCAGGGACAGTGGGAGCCATGCACCACTGCTGGCCTTGCCCAAATGCGAGGTTCAATGGACACAGATGGCGAGTGAGGTGTCTTGACCGCCTTGTCTGTTGGCACCTACAGGGGCCAGAAATGTGTCTGGAAGAGGCCCGGCACCTCTCCAGTGGCCGATTCCTCTACTTCCCAAGGGGTGAGCTGCGTTTCTGCCCTGCCAACTTGATGCTTTCTTTGTGATTTTCAACTCCTGCATTTTGAAGCTGCTTCTTATTTTCATAAATTAATATTTGTTCCAGGTGCATTTCTATTATTGAATGGAATATTAAAATCCCATTTCATATAGCAACAGAAAGACTGAATCTTATTTGTTTTTCCTCTTAAAATTGGAAAAAAAAATCTCCAGAGTTGTACCTTTGTTACCTTGGAAAAGTCATTCATTGGATTACTTTTCAGCTAAACGTCTCTGATTCCAGTGTCTACAAGGAAAAACACACTTTCAAAATAGCACAGGCTTGGTTCCTGTGTGAGAACTGCCAACTGGAAACAACTGAGTATAATTAATGTAATTCGCAAGGAAGCCCCTTATTCCACAGTATATCATCTGTCAAGAGTTTGGGAAGTTTGGTTACAACAGGGAAGTTATTAAGATGGCATTTTAAAATTCTAAAATACAATTACATGTAATATATTGTGTGTATTATATATATTACATTCTTATTGATCTCTCCTCCCCATTAGATGTCCAGATATTCAATGTAATACACACACACAGATTCAGAGCAGATAGAAGCATAGAAATTATTTTTTATAGTTAATGATTTGTTTCTAAGCTTCAGTTCAGGCACACATTGAACCACATGGGGATTTTTATTTTAAATTGGTCCATTGCAAATTTAAAGAACAGAACCTAAAGCTTGGTAGTCTACTTTTTCCTAAAACTCAGATTTTACTACCAGAGAGACTCTGATTCTTGTTGGCTGCTCTCTGGGGCTGATCATTAGCCTACAATGCTGTTACACCGTCAGAGAATTAGCAACTGAAAACCCTTAAACCAGCAGGTCCCCACACTGACTGTGTTTCCTACACACCCAGGGAACTGAAACATACTGGTGAGAGCCCCTGATTTAGATTAGTAGTTCTCAGTGTGTGGGTCCCAGGAAAGCAGCATCAAGCAATACCTGGAAACTTGTTACGATTTCCCAAGTTTTCTCCGGATCTAGGATCAGAAGCTCTAACAGTGAGGTCTAGCTCTTGGCGGTTTCACAAGCCCTGCAGGTGATCTTCATGAACAATAACGGTGGGAATCTCCCATCTAAAGCATTTACTCAATGTTAATGATCAGCAGAACATCAGACTCACATGGAAACCTTTACATTGGCCTGGGCCCCTTCCGGCCTCACCATGTCCATGTCTGGCTGTGTGGCCAGGGCACCTGTGAGACGCACAAAACACTGTGCTGATTCTGAAGTAAACCCTGACTGACAGCCACGGATTGGGACAAACTTCATGTTATTGAAGAAGAAACTGAGGCCTGCAGAGCTGAAATGACTCACCTGAGGTCATAAAGTCTTAATCATTTTGTGACAGAGACGTAGATCTTTCCATTTTACCATACTGTATTATTTTTTACATGAAAGTACCTTCCAGCTCGAAGGAAGAAACTATAAGACCAGGAGCAATTATAAAGTGGAGACAGAGGTTGGCCTCAGCCTTAGGATTTGGTCAGTTATGTCCGGTGGGCAAATGTGCGACAGGTGCCACACGTTTTGCTTTTTTTTAAATTCTCACCTGAGGATATGTTTATTGATGTTAGAGAGAGAGGAAAGGGGTGGGGAGAGAGAGAAAAATCAACTGGTTGTGTCCTGTATGCACCACGACCAGGGATCAAACCCACAAGTTAGGCATGTGCCCTGATTAGAAATCGAACCCACAACCCTTGGATGTACAGGATGATGCTCCAATCAACTGAGCCACCTGGCCAGGGCAGAAATTTCTTTTTAAGTTAAATTAAAGCAATATATTATTTGTATTTATAAATGTTTGTCCATGACTCTGTAGCAAACTAATGGACAGGAACATAAAAATCAACTATGTCCATTTAGAAAGTTCACACATACTGGTCCATTCCTACTATAACAAACAAATAAAACAAACACACAACATTTAATAATATCATTAATATCATTCAATATTATCATATCAATAATATTAATAATAATATCATAAATCCAAGAATTTACATTGAAACTCCTAAAGAAGTTTCAATGTAAATTACTATCTCAGGGCAAGTATTTTATTTTTTCTTTTGTGACAGGGAGACTATTCACAAAGCCAGGTGAGGTGGGTTGGATGGGCAGTGACAAAGGTGTGGAGGCTGAAAGTTATTTCCAAGAAAATAATTGATATTTGAGCTACAAGAGGCTAATGAGTAGGTTGGGAGGTTGGGGGGCATTCTAGGAGAGACAGAAGGGATACGCAACCTGCCTGCTTCTAGGAATTTCTGTCCACATCAGATAAGAGAAACACAGGGCTGTGTTCCAGCTCAGTGACATCAGGTGGAGCATGCACATAAATGAGAGTGAAGTTCTTTAAAAGTAGGCAGTTCAAGATAAATGCCAAGTTTCAACTGTGTTCACAAAAAATAGTGAATTTTATTTATCTCATTGCTAATGGGAAACAATAATCTAATGATACATTTTTATAAAAGAAACAGAAATTACTTAAATACATACATCAGCAATTTTCCAGTAATGATTGTAGGTTTATTTGAGTTAGCAGGTGCACACAATCTGAAATGGACCATCATATGCAATTGTGATTGACACATCCAAGCGTTCCATCTCCCTGGCATATGATTTTGTTAAAATAAAATTATTGTTGCAGCCAGGTATAGCTCATTCATATCAAAATTAGTAGATTTCTTCCATTTACCCTAGATCCTTACCCTTTTGAAATTCAGAAGTTTGAGGCAGGGCACATATCTACCTACATAAACCAAGGCAATTCATGACTATGTTTGAGGTCAGAGGGAACATCAGAGTGTCTGTGGAAACAAATGAGAAGCAAATTCTAAAATGTGTATGAATGTGTAAGTGATCTGGAATTGCCAAATATTTTAAAATGTAAAAACAGATTTGGAAAACTTACATACTTTGATTTCAAGACTTACTATAAAGTTAAAGAAGGTGTGACATTGGTATAAGAATGGACAATACAACAAAATATAGTGTGGACATTTCTCCAAAGAGTACATACAAATAAATGGCCAATAGACAAATGAAAAGATGCTCAACATCATTAATCATCAGAGAAATGCAAATTAAAACCACAATGAGATATCATCTCACACCTGTCAGAATGGCTATCATCAGTAAATCAACAAACACCAAGTGCTGGTGAGGATGTGGAGAAAGGGGAACCCTTTTCCACTGTTGGTGGGAATGCAGACTGGTGCAGCTGCTGTGGAAAGCAGTATGGAGATACCTCAAAAAATTAAAAATGAATCTGTCCTTTGACCCAGCAATCCCACTTCTGGGAATATATCTGAAGGAACCCAAAACACTAATTCAAAAGAACATAAGCACCCCTATGCTCATTGCAGTGTTATTTACAATTGCCAAGACATGGAAGGAGCCCAAGTGTCCATCAGTAGAGGACTGGATAAAACAACTATGGGGCATTTACACAATGGCATTCTACTCAGACATAAAAAAGAAGAAAATTTTACCCTTCACAACAGCATGGGTGGACTTAGAGAACATCAGGCTAAGTGAAATAAACCAGTTAGAGAAAGACAAATATCACATGATTTCACTCATATGTGGAATCTAATGAACAAGCTGAACATGGAAAATGGGGACCAACTTATAGATGTACAACAGGATGACAGATAGTGGTGGGGGGAAGTTTAGGGGATGGAGGGATTGAGCAAAAAGGAAAAAAGACTCATGCACATGGACAACTGTGTGGTGATTGCTGGTGGGAAAGGGGTACAATATTATTGACTATATTCTCTATACATCAGCCTTGTTAATAACATCTGGAAACTGAAATAATCAAAACATACATAAAATAATTAACAAATCATAGAATATGCATATAATGGAATATTACTTAGCAATAAAAATAACCTACCGATAAACTGAACAACATAGTTGAATCACAGAAACATTATTCTGAGTGAAATAAGACAGACACAAAAGAGCACATCCTGTACGATTCCACTTCCATGAAATTGAAGAGCGATCAAATCTAATCTATGGTGATAGAACTCAGAATACTGGTTTTTTAGGTATCATATCTTTTTTGGATACACATAATCATCAAAATTTATCTAACTTAATAAATAGTTAAAATAAATTATGACCTTAAAATAAACAGTATGGTGTTGATTGGTAGTTAGGAAATAGTCATGAATCCATACAGCATAGGAAATAGTCAATAATATTCTAATAACTATGAATGATGTCAGGTGGGTACTAGCATTATCAGGTGGATCACTTTGTAAAGTACATGATTGTCCAACCACTATGCTATCTACCTGAAACTAATATAAACTAATATTGAATGTAAACTGTAATAAAAAAATGAAGTTATGCTTTTCAGGTTCATCTATTCTGTTGCAGAAGGTAAGATTCCTTTGTTTTATATGGCCAAATAGTATTCCATTGTGTAAATAAACCAGAGAAAAAGATGTACCATATAATTTCACTCATATATGGCATCTAATGAACAAAATGAACTAAGAAACAAAATAGTAACAGACTCATAGACAGAGAGTAGGCTGACAGCTGTTGGGGGTGCTGGATGGGAGGGGTGGAGAGTTAGAGCAAAAAAAAAAGAGAGAGAGAGAAACTCATGGACATGGACAACAGTGTGGTGATTGCTGAGGCCTGGCGGGAGGTGGAGGAGGGCACAGTGGGGTTAAATGGTGATAGATGGGGATTTGACTTGGGGTGGTGAACACACAGCACAAGGTACAGATGATATATTGTAGAATTGGGCACCTGAAACCTGTATCATTTTGTTAACTAAATTATAAATTCAATAAAAAGGAAAATTAATAAAATTAAATAAATAAAATGAGAAAGAAAAATAAAATAAAAAATACAATATTTAACATTGGCCATTAAATTTTCTGTGACCAAGATGAAATGGAAAACTGAATAATGGCACCACTACATTGATTTATGTTATGGTTCTGCCTGAGGTATTTTTGCTGACAGGGAATGGACATAATTTAAATCACCCTCTGATGCTACTTCAAACACAATCAGTTATCATCTCACAAAATAATGAATCTTCCGTACTGGGAAATCCCAGAAGCTCCTAATAGAATCAACCTCTCGAATTTTATTTCTAACCTTTTCGTACCCTTGAACTATTTCCAATTCTAGAAACTCTTCTCTTTAGACTCAAACACATAGCTGTATCATGACCATAAAATACAAATACTTACCCCGTTCTGTTACACAGCTAAAAATAGGAAGTTAGAAAGTGAAAGCAAGAGAGAGGGGGAGGATTCAGGGAATTCAAGAGAAGGAAAGCTAAAGGAAGAGAACCAGGAGGAAAGAAGAGCAGGAAGAAAAGGGATAAAGAAAAACAGGGATAATAGCTAGTTATTTGCTTCTAATGAATAAGAAAGTCTAGGACCATACTGCAAATTTGTATTGTCAAACTAGGTTTCTGTGACAGGTAGTGTCATGGATTGAATAAGATATATCTCAGGCCCTGGTCAGTGTGGCTCAGTTGATTAGAACATTGTCCTGTAGACTAAAAGGTCACTGGTTAAATTCCCAGTCAGGGCACATACCAGGATGCAGGTTTGTTCCCTGGTCGGAGTGTGTATGAGAAGGCAGTCGATCAGTGCTTCTCTCTCACATGGACATTTCTCTCTCTCTCTCTGTCTCTCTCTGTCTCTCTCTCTCTCCTCTATCCTCTCTATTGTGGAATATACATTTCATACAGAACTCATTTATCCAAATCATTGTTGTTGCTGACTTTTTTCAAAAAATGTAATGATGCAAAATATTTATGTCATAGCACTGTTTGAAGCTTCCTTCTTCCTGCATCTCTAAGTTTCTGGAAAATAAACTTGACTGATGGCATCTACATATACCTTGAACATCTCAAACTGTCTCCATTTGCATTCTAGAAACTACCTCCCATTGTAGCATTTCTGGAAAAGCCTAAAAACACTGATCTTGAATAGAAATGACTCTTCTTGGCCTCATGCAGTTTTTCACGATCTGGGTACTGCCAACCCAGATCTTAAAGTCTCAGAAGAAGAAGCAAGAGGGAAAGCCATGAATGGATTTGGTAAAAAATTTGAGACAGCTCAGATTCCAAAAGTATTACCTTCTCAGTTCTCACTGACTATAATTTCAGGTTTCTACAAGGAACTATCCACAAATAATCCTTCCCCATCTCACAGCCAGACACATAGAGGTGCATGGGGATGTGCCAGGTGCATGAACCATGAGCACAAAATCAGTTGTAAGTATGGCCTGCTTTCTTCCTCCCTAGCTGCTTCTGGAACTTCATGTGGCTCCCCTTACACAAATCCTTTCATCTGGATTACTCAGGCCCCCAGTTTATGTGCTGTCCATATCTGCCTCTGAGATATTGAGGTCCTTGTCAGCATGCTCTTTCTTGGTCAGAATCATGGTGGACTGAGATGTCTCCTTTGTTTGCCCCCTTAAATTCATAGCAAGTCAGACAACTATAACACAACAAGGGGCCCCATGCTCAACACACAAACACAACTACAATATCACACATGGCAACATCTGAAGGTGGACAGATTGGAAAGAGTAGGTGAGGAAGAACACAGAGAAGGCCAGAAACAGTTGCTGCAAATGCAGTTCAGTGACAACCATGCCCCTAAGGAGTGCGGTAGTGAGGAAGGAGTCTAAAGCCCTCACCCTACAGTATGGACTGTGACAGGGACAGAAGCAGTAGTCCCCTGAAAAAACAAACCTCTTTATTCCCTCCTCATCATGGAAGGCCCTGGTAGAGTGGTTGGGAAAATTTTACAAACCACATCATGGAAGACAGCCATCACTAGAAGGGGAGGGGGAGCGACTGATCTTGAACGTGCATCCCTAGCACCACTCATCCCTGCAGAGCATGGTAAAGAAAGGCTGAGAAGCCAATATCTCAGAGGCAAACATAAGCAGCACATAAACTGGGGGCCTGAGTAATCCAGATGCAAAGATTTCTGTACAATAGGACTACAAACTTATAAAATTTACCCCATCCCTTCTCATCCCACCATAGCCCCATCGAGGCAGTAGAGATGCCTCAAAAAAACACAGAAGGGCCCTGGCTGGGTGGCTCAGTTGGTTATAGTGTTATCCTATACACCAAGTAATTGCAGGTTTGATTCTTGGTCAAGGCACATACCTAGATTGTAGGTTCCATTCCCAGTAGGGGTGTATATAGAAGACAGCAGATCAATGTTTCTCTCTCACTCAGTGTTTCTTTCTCTTTCTCTCTCTCTCCCTCCCACTCTCCCTTCCTTGCTCTCTAAAAAATCAATACACATATCCTCAAGTGAGAATTTTTAAAAAACCAGTAGAGACAGAAACCACTAGGAAAAAGGAGTAGCCCTGGGAGCACACAACACCGTTACTCCAGTAGAAACCACTTTCTTGCACCACAGTGGTAATGCCCTATAATTGAGGTGGACCAGTCACAGAGGAGATGATCATCACCCCAGTAGGTACATGGCAATTTCCTATTACAGCAGTGACACTACACTGTGATACCAAGGCACAAGTTGTGTGTGTAAGAGAAAACAAAGTAATTGCACTGTAACACCATACATTGGAAAATAAAAGGAAGTACCCTACCTATTAACCTGCTGGATTGTTAAGAAAAAAAAAAAAACAGTATCTAAACACAAAAAGAGTTTAATACCTTAAATGTACAGGTAGAGAAACAATCTATCAAATATCATGAACAACCAAGGTAAATGGAAGCACAGAAAGTGAAAAGTCTCCAGAAACCAGACTCAAATCATATTAGCCTCTGATTTAAATGACAGAAAGTCAATAAGATCAAAGAGAACTCAGAAAAGCAATTCAATGAGCTCAGGAAGAAAATTAATGAACAAAAGGAATGCTTTATTAAAAAGATTGAATGTATAAAAAAGAACCAAACAGAAATTCTGAAGCTGGGTAACTGAAAAAAAAAATGAGATAAGAAATGCATTAGAAAGCACTGAAAACTGAGCAGACCAGATGGAAGTGAGAATTAGTGAGCTCAAAGGTAGAACTTAGAAATGACCCAAGAGAAAGAAGGTAATAAACTAAGAGTAATAGAAAATTAAAAAACTCTGTGAGAACTATCTGACTCCATTAGAAAGAGCAACATAAGGATAATAGGTTTACCATAGGGATAAGAGAGGGAGGAGGGCACAGAGAGCCCATTCAAACAAATAATGAGAACTTCCCAAACTATGGAAAGAACCTGACCTCCAGATGCAAGACATTAACAAGACATCTAATTATCTCAGTGTGAAAAGACTTCCTCCAAGACACATTTTATTCAAACTGTCAAAAGCTAATGATGAAAAAAAAATTATCAAGGCATCCAGAGAGTGGGAAATGGAAAGACTGTAAGCTACCAATGAAACCCCATTAGATCATCATCAGGTTTTTCAGTGGAAACTCTACAAGCCAGGAAAGAGTGTAATGAAATATTCAAAATATTGAAAAACAGAAACTACTAGCCAAGGCTAATGTATCCTTTAGATATGAATGAGAAATAAATGCTTTCCCAGATAAACAAAAAATGGGGGAATTTATCACCACAATATCTGTATTACACGAGCTGTTAAAAGAAGTTCTTCCACCTGAAACAAAAAAATTAAAGTATACAGAACTGAGTAAGGTTACTAAAAAGAGACAGAAGCAGGAAATCATAACTCTATTTCAAAATTCAGCATTAAACACTAAACTGTAGCATAAAGGTTAAAGGGGAAAACATTTTTTAAAAGGTCATAACCTCTGCAGTTTTGAAACAAACACACAGAATGAACATAGAAGTGGAGAAGAAAAAGACTGAACTTGAAAAGGCGAATGAAGATGCAATGAGAAGAACCGGAAAAGAAAAGGATTATTCTAGGTATGATGCTTTTCTTACATGAAGATAATAGTAACCACAAAACAAAACCCTAATGCTGAGACACATAACAAAGAAAAAAGATAGAAGACAAAGGGAAAAAATCATAAAAAACCCATCAAACTAAAATAGCAGACAGAAGCACAAGGTGAAAGAAACAATGGAGACACAGAGCAACCAGAAAACAAAAGTTAAAATAGCTTTAGTAAGTCCTCGTGTACCAATAATTACCCCGAATGGAAGTGGACTGATTTTACCAATCAAACAGCACAGAGTAGTGGGGTGGGTAAAAAACAAAACCCAGCTATAGGCTGCCTTCAAAAGACCCATTTCAACTCCAAAGACAAACACAGGTTCAGAGAGAAGGGACGGAAGATAATATTCAAACAATCTGCATCCAGATAAAAGAAGATATAGCCACACTTATATTAGACAAAATATATTTCAAGATAAACCAAAATCTAATACTTCCCCATACCTAGAGAGTGGGCAAAAACCCTCTGGAGTAGCTGAAAAGAGACTGCAAGATGATCTAGTGATAGCACTGATCTCCTCACACTATCTCTTCACTTCTAAATGTAAGAGTCTCTGTTACCATAATGAGAGAAAAATCTCCAAACTTCAAGACTGAATTTGGGATGAAGCTGCTCTTCACGTGAAAAACTCTGTGGAGCATACTTCAGGGTGAGTAGCAGCCATCCAGGAATCTTTCTTTTATTTATCTACTCATCCATTCTAGCATTAATGCATTTGACAAATATTTATTTAGTGGCAGCTACATTCCAAACACTGTTCTAGTGTTTGGAGATATATTGTTAAATCAAGCACAAAGTTACTTGTTCTTTTGTAGCTTAAAGTCTAATCGTAGAAAATAGAGAATAAAAAATAAATATCAGATAGTGGTCAGTGCCATTAATGAAAACCAGTATGCAATGTAGACTGTGACAGAGATCCTTTTACAAAATAAATAAATAAATAAATAAATAAATAACAAAACAAACATGGAGAGATTAAAGATCAAAAGATATATAGCAACAAATCAAAATGACAATACAACACAACACACCAAAAATGTGCAGGCGCAGCAAAAGCAGAACTAATAGGGGAGTATATAGCATTACAGGCCTACCTCAAAAAAAAAAAACCTCGATGTATAAGGCAAAGCCATGATCAACATAGTTCAATTGGTTATCCTGGTCAAATGCATTTTTTAACTTTTAAATGCTAACACAAATAAATAATTTACCAGAAAAAAAGAAAAAGAAACAAAAATTTCAAATACACAATTTAATAATACACTTTAAAGAACCAGGAAAGGAAAAACAAATGAAGGCCAAAGTCAGTAGCAGAAAAAAGTAATAAAAATTGTAAGAGAAATAAATGAAATATGAACGAAAAGATTATTGAAGAATTAATAAGACATAGGCAGTTTCTTTGAAAACACAGGGTAGGGAAAAGTAGGTTTATAGTTGTGAGTAAGTGAAACACAGAGTTTACTCTTGTATTATTATTTATTAGTTATTATATTATTTTTCCATATGAACAACTGTTAACCTATTTTTCCCTACCCTGTATAAATAATATTGGCAAAACTCTAGCTACACTCACTAAAAAGAAGACAAATAAATAAAATCAGTAATAAAAGAGAAGTTACAACACATACTACAGAGATACAGAGGACTCTGCAAGAGATCAGTAAAAGGTTGCATGCCAGCACATTGAATAACCTAGAAGAAATGGACAATACTTAGATATATATAACCTTCCTGACTGAACTGTAATTAGAATTAGAACCAAACCAGAAAACCTAAATAGACCCATCACTAGTAAGAAAATTAAAACAGTGATCAAAAACCTCCCCCAAAATAAAAGTACAGCACCAGATAGTTTCACCAGTAATTCTACCAGTAATTCAGAGAAGAATTAATACCTGTTCTGACACCAAAACCAGGCAAGGTGCACACACACACACACACAATGGCAGGCCAATATCTCTGATAAACATAGACAAAAATCCTTAACAAGACACTAACAAATTGAATGCAACAATACATTAAAAATATAACACATGATGATCAAGTGGGGTTTATTCCAGGTATGCAAGGATAGTTTAACATATGCAAATCAATCAGTATGACAGACCACATTAAAAAATAAAAATAAAAGTATTCAATCATATTACCAAATGCAAAAAAGACACTTGACAAGACTCAACATCCATTTATAATTTAAAAAATATTCAGTAAAATGGGTATAGAAGGAAAGTATCTCAACATAATAAAGGCCATATATGAAAAACCCTCAGCTAACATCATACCCAATGGTTAAAAGCTAAAGACCAGAAATGAGACACGGATGCCCACTCTCACCACTGTTACTCAACTTAGTACTGAAGTCTTAACCAGAGCAGAACAGATAAAAAGAAGTTACCCAAATTGGGAATGAATAAGTAAAACTCACTATTTTCATACAACATGATTCTATATATAGAAAACTGTAAAGACCACACCAAAAATAAACTATAAGAAACAATAAACAAACAGTAAAATTTAACACAAAATTAGTGTGAAAAATCTATTGCATTCTTATGTACTCACAAGGAAATATCAGAAAGAGAAATGAAAAACCAATTCTATTTACAATCATAACAGAAAGGATAGATTATCTAGGACTGAACTTAGTAAAAAAAAGTGAAAGACCTGTACACAGATAACTATAAGACATTGTTTAAAAAATTAAAGAAGATATAAAAAAATGAAAAGATATTCCATGTTCAAGGATTGGATGAATTAACAGTGTTCAATGGCCATATTACCTAAAGGAATATATAGATTTAATGCAATTCCTAACAAAATCTCAACAGCATTTCTCACAGAAATAGTAAAAAAGACAATCTTTAAATTTATATAGAAACAAAAAAGATCCTTAACTGCCAAAGCAATCCTGAGAAAAAGAACAAAGCTGGAGGTATCTCACTCCCTGACTTCAATCTATACCACAGTGCTCCAGTAATCAAAACAGTATTCTATTGTCATAAAAACTGACACATGGACCAATGACACAGAATTGAGAATTCAGAGATAAACCTACACATACACGGGCAACTAATTTCCAACCAAGGAGACAAAACATACAATGGATGAAGGAAAGTCTCTTCAATAAATGGTGGGAAAACTGACAAGCCACATGCAAAACAATAAAACTAGAGTGTTACCTGACAAAATTACCTCAAAATAGATTAAAGACTTGAGTATAAACCCTGAAACAATAAAATACACATAGAAGTGCCTATGTTACATATGTCACACCACATATGTGACATATGTAACATAGGCACTACATTTATGGACGTTGCCTCAGAGGGGTTATGAACTTGACCTCAACGCAAGGAAAATAAAAGCAAAAATAAATAAATAAGACTAACTACATCAAACTAAAAAGTTTCTGCACTGGAAAAGAAACCATTGAAAAAACAAAAAGACAACTAAACAAATGGGAGAAGATATATGCAAATGATGCCTTTGATGAAGAGCTAATATCCAAATATATAAATAACTCATACAACTCAACAAGAATAAAATAAACAATCTGATTTCATAAATGGACAGAGAAGCTAAATAGACATTTTTTTCAAGGAAGGACATACAGATAGCTAACCGATCTAAGAAAAAATGCTCAACATCAGTAGCTATCAAAGCTACAATGAAATACCACCTCACACTTTTTAGAAGGGCTATTACCAATAATAAAAATAAGACGTGTTGGAGAGGATGTGGACAAAGGGGAATCCTTGTACACTGCTTATAGGAATGCAAATTGGTGCAGACACTGTAAAAAAACAGTGCAGAGATTCCTCAAAAAGTTAGGAATAGATCCACCATATGACGCAGCAATCTTTCTTCTGGTTATTTACCACCCCCTCCAGAAATATGAAAACTCATATTTGTAAATATAAATGTATCTGTATGTTTACTGCGGCATTATTTATAATATCCAAGACATTAAAACAACCCAAGTATCCTTTGATGGATGATTGGAAAATTAGATGTGATACATGTATACAATGCAATATACTCAGCCATAAAAAGATGAAATATTTCCATTTGCAAACAGCCTGGATAAATCTTGAGTATATTAGCTTGAGTGAAATAAGTCAGATGAAAAATAACAAGGACCATATGACTTTACTTATATGTGGGATATAAAACAAAAGGCAATGAATAAACAAAGAATCTCATGGACACAGACAACAGAATGTTGGTTGTCAGAGGGGAACGGGGATTGGGAGAGGAAGTAGAGGGTGAAGGGGTCAAATAGAGGGCAATGGAAAGAGAAGAGACTTCAGGTGGGGAGCACACGATGGAGTATGTGGATGTAGTGTTATGAAGGTGTTCACCTGAATTTTATGTAATGTCATTAACCAACATTACACCAATACATTTAATGACAAAAGATGCTCCTTCTTCGTGGGTGCACTATGCAAACTGATCCTGTTCCGAAAGGGAGAACTGCTGGGAGAAATGTTCTGGAAGTTGGTTCTTAGAGGCTTTGTTTGCAACATTGAAAATTGATTCTTGGGTGGCTGAGAGGACCTAACATGAAAAGAGAATTGGTCATTTTCAGAGACATGTTGGCAGTAGGCAAAATGAGCCTGTCTTCCCAAAGCAACTCAGTAACTCCCTGGGTATACAGCCAAGAAGCACCGAGCCCTCCATTTCACAAATATCAGCATCCACCTTAGAACAAGCCCGACTCTGCACACAGAGAAGTGGAGCAGGAAGCTGAGAAGGTGGGGAGTTTTCTGTCTCCTCCCCCTTGGCACCCTCCCCTCCCCAGCCTCCCCTTGTGATTTGGCACTCTTTCCAGCCGTCCTTGAGGTCCATCTCTTCCCACAAATGAAAGAGGCCATTTCCCTGGGTGGAATGAGTATCAGCAGTTTTGCTGAGCCTCAGTTAAGCATCTTAGTTTAGGCTGGGCATTTTAATCAAGAAAGCTCTGTCTTCTGGATTGAAGTATTTGTCACCAAAAGTCAGTTAAATGATAACATCTTATAAGAGACAGATAATTAGAACCACTCATTGACATACTCCTAAACTTATTGCCCAGCTCAGTCTGCCCATCCCAGGAAAGAACACAGGGCCCTTTGGCTCACATATGTCACCACATATGTGACATATGTGACATATGTGGTGGCATTCAGGGGGACTTTAAGGCATGTCCCACTGAATGTAGTCCACTGGGAGAGGTCAGGTAAGGAGCAGGGACTGTGGTATCAAACCAACAACTACCTAAAAATTTGTAGCGAGAAGGTGATGGAGAGTCACAGAAAGGCAATGGATGTAAATGGACTTGTAAACTCTGCTGTAAAAAAGGATATGCATTTAAAATCACTTTGGGATATTTAAATATCCCTATTGGAATTGTTGCAATGATGGCAGGGTGGCAGAAACTTGACTACATATGCAACTTTTCTTCTTGGATGACTCTCATTATGTCCACTTCGTGATGACTATTATGGAGCCCAAATGAGATAATGGAATTTTTAAATTAATTTTAAGCTGTAAAGCACTTTGAAAATGGTGTTTTGTTATATTATTTTTATTAATACAGTCAAAACCTCCCAAATTATTATTGAGTGCATCAGAAAATTATGTGGGATAAAAGATAGTAGGCTTAATAGTTTCAATTTTACTCCAAGGAATAGAGGAAAAACACTTGGGAATTTATGACAAAATTAGGACTAGAATCCAGGTCAATTGTCTCCTGAGAGTGAATAGTTCCTTTATACCACATCAGCTCTATGCAGAGAAAACTGAGCAGAATACCATAGCAACCTAACCTAAAGGCAAAGCTTTCTTCGAGGAATCAGGTCCTAGGGAACAGAAGCTATCCCTGCAGAAAGCAGGCTGGTCGCATCACCGTAATAAGGTTTTGTGGGAGAAAGAACATAATACTCACAGCCAGGAGGCTAAGCTTCATGTTCTCATTGTGCCACTTTTTCCACCAAACTGATCTCTAGGTGTGACTATGAGATACAGTTCAAGGAAATACAACATACGTAATTTTAGAGGTTTCTAAGAAGGATTTTTTTCTAACAAAAGAAACGATTATAACTGTTGCTACCATTTCTTTTTCCCCTGCCTTAATTTTAGACATAAGGTCTGGCACTATGGCTGCTGTATTATTATCACATGGCCCCAAGCTTGAGAAAACAATCCGACAGTGCAGCAGGGTATCAGCCTGGAAACACTCTGAGTGCTGGGTCATTGCCAACATCCTTCTACCCCGAGGTTTTCTGTTTTGGAAAAACCTGAACTTTATTTGTTTTAGCCACTATAAGCAAGTGATTTTTGTTTCTTTTTATTAAGTTGCTGGTGGGCATGTTATTCAACTCTCTGAGGTAGTGAAATGGATAAATGATTGCTTAGCACATAGGGTACTGAAGGCATGCGGAAGCGAACAGCAGAGGCTGACACGCAGCGACTGCTGCATGTCGCCCTCACCCTCCTCCTCACCACCACGGATGCTTGCTGCACCTCAGTCACTGCTGCCTCCCCCAGTCCCTCCACATCCCCGCTATCCTCCCCCTTCTCTCATGAAACCTTTCTGCCACCCGTAACACAAAATGCACTACCATATTTTTTTGCTGTACTGATCTCAACATAAGGTTTGCACTAGAGCTTAAGCTGAATGGAAAAAATGACTGAGAAACAAACTTTCTAAATCCAGTGGTAAAACAATAAATAGCTTTCAAACTTAGAGCCTACTGGCAGAATTGTCTAAAACCCACTGTATTAGTTTGCTGGAGCTGTTGTAACAAAGCACCACCGGCAACACAAGGTTGTTGTCTCACCGTTGGCGAGGCCAGCAGTCTGAAATCAGGTGTCGGCAGGGCCCTGCTCTCTAACAACTCTGGGGAAGGCACAGTTGCATGCCCTTGTCCTGGCTTCTGGTGGCTTCTGTGTTCGTTGGCTTACAGACACGTGTGTCTTCATACTGTCTTCCCTCTGTGCAGGTCTGTGCCCAAATTATCCTGCTCTATAAAGACACAACTCACACTGAATTAGACACAACTCACAACTCACACACCACCTTTATGGCTTTATTTTAATTCGGTGAAATCTAAAAAGACTCTCTTTCCAAATAAGGTCACAGTAAGACTTGTTGGGATTTGGAACTTCATCATACCTTCTTTTGGAGGGCAAAATTCAACCCATAATGTCCCTTATAAATTATTCTATAGCCCTTGCTTAGTTACTTCTGCATTATATATCAATCAAGAATAAACTTGCTTTTATCTACATGGCATTGCTTTGTCTCACTCTCTGTCATTCCTCTGGGGGAGCAGGTTATAGGTTTAAGATAAATATTATTATAACTTTCTTTCTGCCAAGAGTATTTACCTGTAAATGAGAAATTATTTAATCCATAAACCTCCAACTACTTTGGCAGATGGTGAATAAAGGTCCCAAGGGTTCAAGCTGATCTAAAGAATCATCACTCAAGCAAAACTCATGTGTACCTGTTTGATGTTCATGCTGATGAATCCCCAGCAAAATCCCTCCCTTTGTCTCTGTTCCCAGCATCAGCTCTCTAGTCCAAGTCCAGTGATTACTTGTCAACACATGATGAGGAGATTTTAAATGATGTTGATGGCCTTGCCTCCTTTCTGTATCATTTATTTGTATTATTTATACATGCCCAAATGTCTCTGGCTCTTTGCCACAAAGAAAATCAGGTGTAAAGTTAAGAGCAAGATTCATTTACTGAGATTTCCCCAAGCAACACACATAAAAGTGGTCTTGATGATCAGCATCAGTAATATTGTAACCGTTTAACAATGTACACTTCTTTGCTTTGCAAAGGGCCTTGACAGTCCCTATGCAAGTTAGTGCCTTGTCTAATGTCATTAAGTAAGGTTCCTGGAAAAGCAGCAACTAGAATTATGAATAAACTTGTGCATTCAGTCTGGGGGATGAGAAAGCTAGAGTAAGAAAGCAGGAACTCTGTTGCTGAAGAGGCATTCCCTGGAGATACATGATCTTCACCTTAACCTATAACCTTGTACTGGGGACAGAAATCATTGGATTTCATTAAACCAGCTGAACCTGTGTCCCTCTTATAATCTGCGGCTGTGAACCTCTACCCTAAACTAAAACTCAGTGAATTGAGACTAGCCTAAGGAATCATTTTGAAATCATTTTGATTTAGGTTGGTCAAGGAGCCATGTTTCAAGTAGAGGCATACAGTACATAGAAGAGAGCACTCCCCCAAAATTCAGTCTGTGATGTTGTAAAGAATGGGGGTAAGGAAACATATTGTCCAGCAATATTGCTAAATACTGTACATTTTATGTTTCTGATCTTGGCAACAATTCTCTAAAATTAGTCATCACTACTCGGGTTCCTAAGACAATTGGCTCTGAGATAAAGTTTGGAAAGTAAAATACTTTGAAGGGATATCTTTGGGATCAAGACCTGTGAAAATAAGGAACACAAAGAAATACAGACAGAGGGAGAATGGGAGTTGCCACAGAGGCTGACAACAACTTCCACTGGAACAGAGGGACCATGGTCCTTCAGAGTTGTCCCAAGTTGGACTGAGCAAGGAAGGCCATACAGGCTCATCCCCTCTGGTTGTGAATGTGGACTGAGATAAGACAGGACCCCAGAAGAGCCACTTCTACTCAGTGCAGTTGACAAGATCCCTAGAATGACTAACAGCTAAAAGCTGTCGCCAAAGTGGTTGGGGAACCGATTCATTTGAGGGAGAACTAAATGGTGTATCAATCACAGTGACCACCACCCTGGGCAAGTTCATCATTGTTGCAGATACAAAGAGAGAGAAGTAAGAGAGGGTGACTGATTGTCCAAGGTCACATTGTAACAGTAATGACAATAATAGTAACTATTCTTCAGGACTTCCTGGGAGCACTAAACACTTTGCAGGACCTCCTTGGGTAGCTGTCACAACACCCCTGTAGGGTCAGTATTAATACAAACTTCATTTTAACAGACAAAGAAACTGAGGAACAGAAAACAGGAGTGACTTCCCCCAAATAACATGAGAAGGCCTCAGATTCCAAGCCAGCGTGGATGATTTCGGAAGTCATCCACAATGTCGTTATCACAATGCTGTACCACAGTGCAGCTATCTGAATTTAAAACCAGAACTTTCTGCCAATCAGGCTCATGCTATTCCCTTTTGGATAAGTTGGCCTGTTGAAGACTGTGACTTGGGAAAGATGCAAGGACTGGAGAAAACATGAGCTAAAATTCTTCTCTTCAAACCCAAACCCCGCTTGCTCCTGAAGCCACATTTCCCAGGGACCAGAATATCTGTCTCAGGGTCACGTGTCAGCAGCTGCCTTGTTTTTCTGAGCTCTGAACCAATGCAACCAGGTTTTCAGTGTCTTGGGGAGCCTGTATGGTGGTATAAATCTGGGGGGTTTACTTATACACCCCCACCGCCCTTCCCCTGGGGGCACAGTGACAAAGAGGCTTCCAGCCTTTATCTTGGTATTGGTGATACTGTGGGGGTCTAGAGCTTTCTTATCCTAATACATGCCTGGCAGCTCCTGCTGCTTTCTTTTCCTTTTTTATTTATTGATTTTTTCTAGAGAGAGAGGAAGGAAGAGAGAGAGAAAGCCGCCTCCTGCTTCTTTGAAGAGAATCCTATCAGCACCTAGTCAGCATTCTAGAGACTTCCTCCTTTTATGTGGCAAATTCTACATTTTTGGTCTTTCAGACCTTTTTACATGAGTGTTTTATGTGGGTCCTCTCTCTCACTTTCCTCCATGAGCCACTCTGTTGTGCAGAAATTACTGCCCCTGGCTACCCTACACCTTGCTGAAAGCCATTGTGCTTACTGCTCAGCCTTTTCATCATTCCTGGAACATGCAGAAGCATTTTAATAAATGTATGAATGCTACCAAGTTTCTTCATTCTTTGTTTTATTTAACCAGTATATATTAAGCATCTGATAAGTGATCTGATGGAGCTCCAGAATCTCATGTACTACAGGGGAAAACAGATGCAAAAGCAGAAAATCACAAGCAAAATGTCCTGGAGGGACCAGAGTTGAGATTTGGGTAAGTCCACTTAATGATGATCAGGGACGCTCTGAGTTATGCCTGCCCATCCTTTGCTGTTCAAGGGCATGAGGTGATTCTTGGAAAAATTTGATCCATGCCACAGGAGAAACTCAGACAGACTCAGACAGGCATGAGGATCTGTGCATATAGCGATGTGAGCCAGGGGAGAGGAGGGGTCCCTGTGAGTGCAGAAGGACCTTCACCAGACTTAGAAACATGGCCTTAGAGTTGAGGAAGAACGATGGTTTCCAGCAGATTTCACTTAATTACCTATAACAACCCAGATTCTTTTACAGGGTGTGTGTACTGAGAAAAATGACTATGGGCAACCTGGAAGAGCTGTCCAAAGACATTTCAGTGCACAGGCCTCCCTGTCCTGTGATCCACCCTCCCCATTAGCACTACACAGAGGTGAAAATATTCTCTGCTGTGTTCTGTAAGTGCCTCACTGTCCCCAAAGATCTGGGAAGAGTTCACCCTGGGTGATAAAGATACAGGAGCCAGCAGGCAAGGCCGGCCCAGGTGAGCAGTGTGGACAGCCCCTCCACAGCATAGTCCCTCCACTCACAGAGCAGTGGTGAAGATGGCACTGAGGAGGCAGATGCGTAGTTTTAGGAAGCTTTCATCAGATGATAACAAAACAGCTGGCCATGCACAGCCTAAAAGTATGGAATTGTTTTTTTCATACAATTAGAAGTCTGAGGGTCATTGGCTCCTAGGCTTTGCATGAGTTCATTAATGCTGTCAGGGTGAGATAGTTGCAATTCCCTGGTCTACTCCTCTTGACTTTAAGTTTTCCATCACAGTGTTAGTTACAAAATAAAGTATCAGACACTGGTGGAAATGAATGTGTTCATGTGTATGGAGGATGGAAAGTAACGGCAGCTGCCTACATCTCTCTGTAGTGATAAAACAATGTCCCCCTGAAGGTAGCCGGTTACATTTTATTGTAGGTATCCTTGGCTACAGACAAGTCTGAGAAAGTGTTTCAATGTTTCAAATCTCATGGTACAAAGTGGTAAGGTATAGAGGGCTGGAAATCAGTTTATTATGTTTGCTGTGTGCCTCTAGACATAAAAAAAATGTGTCAAGGAGTAAGTCTTGCAAGGGACTGCACTATTGAAAAGGATGACAAGGCAGAGTCCACTGTCATAATTTGGACCTGAGTGTGACTTCCTTTGTCTACTAGGTGGTGCTTTCAGAATATTTGAAGGAAAGTCCTCCCTACCTGCCTTACCTTGTTCCTCTCCTATTCCACTGATACCACCTCCATTATTAAGCACCTGAATTATGTAGTCTTTCTCTGCCCAGTCTTACTCTTCTTCAATATGCCTTACACACTCTTTCCAAGGGGATCTGATGTACCAATCTCACAAAAATTACTCATTGTTCATATGATTAGGAGAAATACCTATACCTAGAGGAGAAAATCTAAGCTTATTATAACAAAACAGAACTTCAAGACTTACTGTGAAGTCACAATAATCATAGCATCATGATATTTGTGAAAGAATAGACATGTAGAGTAATGGAGCAGAGAACTAGAAAAAGGGCCAAATAAATATTGTCAACTGATTTTTGACAAAGGCACAAAGCCAATTAAGTGAAGAAAGGATAGTCTTTTAGGCACAAGTGGTACCAAAAAATTTTATACACATTGTCAAAAGAATGAGCCTACTATACATTATACTAATATAATACATTTAGTATACTAATTAGTATACTAAGCCATATACTTAGAAAGAATTAAATGATATATCACTTGTTATACATTTTCACTACATTAATATTTTCATTAAATAAAATCCCTCTACATAGACCTGACATCTTACACAAATAGTAACTCAAATATTATCATAGAACTCAGGGTAAAATGCAAAATTGTAAAACTCTAAAAGAAAACAAGTGAAAATCTACATGACCTGATTTGATAAAGATGGTTTAACTATAACACAAAAAGAGTGATTCATGAGGGAAAAGTTTGATAAATTGGAATTTATTAAAACTAAAAAGTTTTATTTCATAATAGATTAGAAAAAAAAAGACAAGCTACAAACTGGGAAAAATATTTCCAGAATACATATTTAATAAAGGACTTATATACATCAGTAAATAAATGGATCAAAAAACTATGGTACATTTACAGGATGGAATTCACTGCAGCAGAAAGAAAGAAGGAGCTCCTACCCTTTGCAACATCATGGATGGAACTGAAAAGCATTATGCTAAGCGAAATAAGCCAGGCAGTGAAAGACAAATACCACATGATCTCACCTCTAACAGGAACATAAACAACAAAACAAACAAACAAGCAAAATATAACCAAAGACACTGAAATAGAGGACAGGTTGACAGTGACCAGAGGGGAGACAGGAGGGAATTTCAGGGGAAAATGGGAAGGGTTTACAGGAACAAGTATAAAGGACACATGGACAAAAACTATTGGGGGGGGGGAGGTTGGAAATGGGAGGGAGGTGGAGAGGGCTGGGGGTGTTGGCTGGGATGGGAGTAAAAAACAGAAAGCTGTACTTGAACAACAATTAAATTTAAAAAACTAAAAAATATATGAAGAATTTTTAAAACTCAATTAAAAGAAAACAAGCAACCCAATTATAAAATGAGCAAATTATCTAGATACCTCAGCACAGAAAATATACATATGGGAAAAAGTACACAAAAATATGTTCAACATCTTTTCCCATTTGGGAATTGCAAATTAAACAATAATGTGCCCTGGCTGGGTGGTTCAGTTGGTTGGAGCATCATCCCATACAGCAAAAGGTTGTGGGTTCTATCCCCCATTGGGGCTCACACAGGAGGCAGGCAATTGATGTTTCTCTCTCACATCCATGTTTTTCTCTCTGTCTCCTCTCTTTCTCCATCCCTGTTTCTCTCTAAAATTAATAAAAACATATCCTCCAGTGAGGATTAATAACAACAACAACAACAATAATGTGATAGCACTGCAAACTATTGTAATGGCTTTAAAAACACAAAACTTCAATAATGGAAGAGAGTGGAGCAACAGGAACTCCCACTGACTGCTGGTGAGAATGTAAAATGATATAGCTACTTTAGAGACCAGTTTGAGTTTCTTACAAAGCTAAACATGGTTTATCATATGTTTCAGCTTAACACACTCCTAAGTATTTGCCCAACTAACTTGAAAAATTGTGTTCACACAAAAAATTATGCTTACACAAAAAGGCATCTAAATTGGGGATGATATGATTCTTTACAAAGAAAACCCTAAAGATCTCACCAAAAAACTGAAACAACAAACACACATAGTGAAGTTTCAGGACACGAAATAATGTACAACAACCCACTGCATTCCTGTGTACTGACAATGAAATTACAGAAAAATAGGTGAAAAGCAATTGCCTTTGTAGCTGCAACAAAAGAATAAATTACTGTGCTTGGGAATACACTTAACACACTGAAAACTACAAAGTATTATTAGAAGAGATTTGAAGAAGACACAAAGACATGGAAAGATATTTCATGTTCATGGACTAGAAGACTCAACATTGTTAAGATGGCCATATTACCCAAAGGAATTTACTGATTTAATGAAGTTCCAATCAAAATCCCAATGGCATTTCTTTAGAGAACTAAAATAGAATATCATCATGTTTTCATGGAACCACAAAAGCCCCCAAATAGTCAAAGCAATCCTGAGAAAAAGAGTGAATCTGGAGGTATTACACTCCCTGACTTCAAATTCTACCAGAAAGGGACAAAAATCAAAACAACATAATAGCAGAAAAACAGAATCGCAGACCAATGGACAGAATTGAGAGCCCAGAAATAAATGCACGTATATATGGACAATAATTTTTGACAAAATAACTAAAAATACAATGGAGAAAAGAAAGTGTCCTCATTTAATGCTGGGGAAAATTGGAAAGCCACATGTAAAAGAATTAAACTAGACTGTTTTTTGTCCCCAAATGCAAAAATTAACTCAAAGTGAATGAAAGACCTAAGTATAAGACCTGACACAAAAAGTCACACAGAATAAAACACAGGGACTAAATTTATGGACCTTGGTCATAGAGAGGATTTTAGGAATTTGACCACAAAGGCAAGGGAAATAAAGGCAAAAATAAATGAATGAGACTATGTCTAACTAAAAACCTCCTGCACAGCAAAAGAAACCAGCATTAAAACAAAAAGGCAACAACCAAATAAAAGAAGGTACTTGTAAACAACACCTTCAATAAGGGGTTACTACCTAAAATACATGAAGAACTCATACAAGTCAACAGCAAACAAACAAAAAATCCAAATTTTAAAAAATGAGTAGAGGCCCTGAACAGATACTAACTTCTTCTAAGAAGACATACAAATGGCCCACAGATATACAGGGTTCAGCAGAAGTTGCTCCTGCGAGTGTGGTTAGAAAGGTAATAACATGGAATAATAATTTATAGTTTTAATTTGAACAATTCACCTAAAATGTCATATGGTGTGTTTGAGTATGATATTGTTATGTTACAGAATTACATGCTTATGGTTTTGTAATAAAAGATTTTGTAATAAAAAAGAGGCATTTTTGTGCTGGTCCCTGTATAAAAAGCTGCTCAACTTCAGTAGCTACTAGGGAAATGCAAACCAAAACCACAATGAGATACCACCTCACACCTGTTATAGAGGATATTATCAACAAGACAAGGAATAACAAGTGTTGGAGATGTTGTGGAGAAAAAGGAACCCCTGTTCACTGTTGGTAGGAATGTAAGCCACTATGGAAAACAGTATAAAGAATTCCTCAAAAAATTAAGAATAGAGTTACCATATGACCCAGCAACCTGTCCCCTGGGTATCTACTAAAAAATTTTGAAAACATTTATTCACAAAGGTATACGGACCTCTTTGTTCATTGCAGCACTATTCATGATCACTAAGATGTGAAAACAACCAAAGTGGTCTTTGATAGATGACTGGATAAAGAAGGTGTGGTACAATGGACTACTACTCAGCCATAAGTTAAAATACTAGTTTGCGACAACATAGATGGGTCTTAAGAATATAATGCTATGTGAAATAAGTTAGAAATGGTCAAGGGCCACGTGATTTCACTCACATGTGGGACACACAACTGAAAGCAACAAACAAACAAGAAAAAGCAGACAAAAACTTGTAGATGCAGACAATAGTACAGTGGTTACAAGAGGAAAGCGGGTGGGGTGGTGAAGGGAATCAAGTACATGCTGATGGAAGACTTGACTTTGGGTGGTGAGCACACAATGCAATATACAGATGATGTACCACGGACATGTTCACTTGAAACATACATAATTTTTTAACCAATGTCACCCCAATAAATTTAATTTTTAAAAACTCTGCACATGAATGTTTATAGCAGATTGATTTATAATTGTCAAAAATGGAAAGCAACTTCCATGCCCTTTAATAGGCGAGTGAATTAAAACACAGTAGTACACCCATACAGTGGAAGAGCATTCAGTAAGAAATAAGAAGGAACTATCAAGACATACAAAGACATGGGTGAAGTGCAAGTGCATATTGCTAAGTGAAAGAAGTGAGTTTGAAAAGGCTACTAAATACTGTACAAGGTCAGCTATATGCCATTGCAGCAAATGTAAAGCTATGCAATCAGTGAACAGATTAGTGGTTGCCAGGAGTTCAGGGAGGGGAAAAAGCTGAATACATGAAACACTGAGGATCTTTTGAGGTAGTGACATTAGTTTGATACCCAAATTGTGAATACAAATCACTACATGTGTCAAAGTACAGAGAACATTATAACACTTTAATATATTCAAACTTAAAAGATTATTTAGGAAGTCAGGCATCACAGGATTTGCAGACTGTAGAAAAAGTATCTGGCTATATGAGGGGAAACCAGAAGGCCTGGAATTTATTTATAAAAAGTTATGTGTTTATTCTTACATGTTTAAACTTCAGTCACCTCCAAAGGACTCGCCCTTTGATGCAGTGTATTTACTGAGATGTTTTCTCCATGGCTCAAAGCAGTTTTTGAACTTGTCAATTTTGATGCCTTTTAGTGCTTCTGCCATTTCTTTTCCAACTCTTCCACATGGGCAAAACATTTCCCTTTGAGGACTTTTATTTGTTTGTTTGTTTTTGTTTGTTTTTATTTTTTATTTTATTTTTTATTTCTTTTAATCATTGTTCAAGTACAGTTTTCTCCCCTTTACTCCCAATCCAGCCCGCCCACCCCTCCCTCCCTACTTCCTTCCCATTACCACCCTCCTCCTAGTTTTTGACCATGTGTCTTTTAGCTTTGTCCCTGTAAACCCTTCCCCTTTTCCCCTGAAACTCCCTCTTCTCTCTCCTCTGG
>PVIA01007256.1:0-85859 GCA_004024845.1 Tonatia bakeri
GAGGACAGGAAAACAAGGGGGAAAACCGGTGAAGCCACGCGCTTTTCCTAAAATGGTGGCAGAACCAACACCCCTCCCGCAGGTTGGCGGGAGGAGAGGAGAGTGTGCAGACGCACAGCAGCGACCTCGGGGGACCGCGCTCCATGCCCTGTGGGCAGTGAGGGGCGACAAGGGAACAGCGCGGCACCCGCAGGTTTGACCACGCTGGCGGCAGATGGGGGATGGGCACGCCGCTGCCGCCACTGCCACCACTGACGCCATGCCAGTGCTTGGGCCCGTGTGAGGGGCCCCCATGGGCTCAGGGCCCAGGACAGGGGACCCCCTGGTCCAGGTGTGAATATCGTCCTGATTCAGGACTCTTTTCTCGCTGTTGGCAATGGGACAACGTTTGTAGACACAGGAAAACGAGGGGCGTGGGGGCAGAGTTAGCACCTGTGGTGCAGGTGCGTCTGAGGCCGTGCGCCTGTGCTGCCTACCGCGTGTCAGGTGTGTGGGGCCTGAGATGTCCCTCCTGGCCATGGCGGCTGACAGCCAGGTACATGGCCTACTGGGTCTTCTACCCACTGGTGGGAGTCAAGGTTCCGCTGGGAACGGGGGTGGGGGGGAGCACAGCGAAGGAGGCCGGGGGCCTGATGACTTCAGAGAGGGGCCATGGACACAGGCGCAGAGCGAGAAAGCGCAGTCACGGGCTCATTGGACACGGCCCACCTTTCCACGGAAGCTGCGCCGCTTGCCACACTCCCTCGGGCTGTTCCCACCTGGGGTTTCAGATGAGCTTCCGCCCTTCCCTGCGACACACAGGCCACCACGGCCCGGCACATGCTTCCTCCGCACAGCGACCTGTCCCGCCACAGACTCGCTTTCGCCAACCAGTCCAAGAACAAAATAGCCGTGGGTTTTGTTTCTTTTCAAAGCAGACTGACTCCAGCCCCACCAGTTGGTGCGGCCCACAGGATCCCTCTAACTTGGGAGGAAGGCCAAGTCCACGGCTGTTTTTCACACCTGAGACCGTGTGAGGGAGGGTTTTCCATAATCAGACTAGATGGAATAGGCGGAGAAAAATAAATAAATCTAAGGGGATGAAAGGGCAGATCTCCGTGGAAAATGGGTGAGATATCTGCAGACGGACCGTGCAGGAAAGCGCACAGGAGGCAGCTACTGCTTTTTGCCTGCTCTTTTAAAAGGGTCCAGAGTCCAGGTCAGAGCCCTGAGCGGAAACACAGAAATGCTCCTGTGCATTGTGGAGGGGAACCGGACGACGGAAGCGTCTCGGAGTGGCCGGGCACACGGGGGACACACAGCGAAAGTGTCAGGAGTCTCGGAAGTGAAGTCCCCCCTGACCCGTGCATCCTCTGTTCAGAGTCACTCCGCCAGCGAGTACGAGTGACAGAATGGAGCTTCCAGAAGCTGGAGGCAGAGACAGGTGAGTCTCCCGGCGATGTCGCAAGGCCAGTTCGGGCCACGTTCTTGGTCGGGTGACCGATGTCACTGTGCGATGCTCCGAAAACAGAGGCAACTCACTAGTGTCCCAGTGGCGGTGGGCCAGCCAGGCACCATCTCCTAGTGATTGTTGCTACACAGTTGCTCTGTTCTCACCCACATTAACCCGTCACTGTCACCATCACCCAGGTCAGAGCCTCACCACCCCCCCACCCCGTAGCTGGTCTGCCCCTGCCCCTCCCTCCCTGCCCATCTCAGGACCTCTCCCGAGCTCGCCCTCCTGATTCACTCTCCATGGCGGGTCAGATGTGCAGACTTCTGGCTGTAAAACAAAGCCCTGGGGGTGTGACATGCAGTGTGGCGACTGGAGTTGGCAACACTGTGTCCCGAATTTGAAAGTTGCAAAGACAGCAGATCTTATAAGTTCTCACAAGGCCCTGGCTGGGGTGGCTCAGTGGACTGAGAGCTGGCCTGTGAATCAAAGGTCGCTGGTTCAATTCCTGGTCAGGGCACAGGCCTGGGTTGCGGGCCAGGTTGTACAAAAGGCAACCAACTAATTTTCCTCTTACACATTAATGTTTCTCTCCCTTCCTTCCCCTCTCTCTAAAAGTAAAAAATAAATAAAATCTTTGTTTAAAGTTCTCATAAGAAAAAAATCGTGTATGGTGACATGTTACATAGACATAGTGTGGTGATTGTTTCACAACACGTACAAATATCAGATTATTATGCCGTCCACTGAAATGAACATAATCTGCTATGTCAGTTACATCCCCACGGAGGCAATTTTAAACATCAGAAAGGATCATAGTTATCCAGGAGATGAAACCTGAGAATGGCCCAGAAGAGGAACGAGAGGCAGCTTGTCCTAGCAAACATTAAAACGTGATATTAAACATAGTGCACAAATCGGCAAAGTATTGTGGGGTGTGAAGCCGAAGGTGCAGCAGCAGAAGCAAACCTTGACAAGTGGGACCACGGAAAACCACGAAGCTGGGACCACGGAAACCTCGAAGCTCCCTCACAGCAAAGGGAACCACCCACGACATGGAAAGGCGACCTATGGGACGGGAGGGAACGCTTGCCAGCCGTGCATCTGGTAAGGGGTTAATATCAAAAATACACTCCTACGACTTCACAGCAAAAATCTGACTTACAGAGGGCAGAGAAACTGAACTGCCTTTTTTCCAAGGAAGAGACCCAAGTGGCCAACAGGCACAGGAGCAGGTGCGGGAGCCACTCACCTCCTGGGGAGCGCAGAGCAGGGCCCCCGGAAGGGGCCGCCTCGCCTCCGTCAAAGTGACCCCCACGCCGAGCGGAGCGTGGGAGATGGCAGGCACCGAGGGCGATGTGGGGGAACCGAGGCCTTGTCCACCGCTGGATGGAAAGTGGTCTCCCAAGATGAAAAACGGAGCTGCCGTGTGACCCAGCCACTCCACGGACAGGTCCCTGTCCAAGGACACGGAGACAGGACCTCCTACAGACGTCCACAGACCACCTCCTTGCAGCTTATCCACAGCAGCCGAGACACGAAGACAGCCTGTGTGTTCTCCCGTGGGTGCCTGGACACGGAATGTGGATTAGAGTGGGATGCCGAGGTTGTGCTCGTCCATGAGGAAGAAGGACGTCCTGCCACTGGCAATGGCGTGGAGGGACCCTGAGGGCGCCGTGCTAGGTGAAACAGTTCGACAGAGAGAGGCAGACTCTGTGTGATGTGACTTACACGCAGAATCTAAAATAGCCAAACTCAGACACGGAACATTATGCGGTGGGGGCCGGGGCTGGGCGGCAGGGGGGCAGGTCGAAGGGCACAGACTTGCACAGACATGGTGACGTGGACACGCTCCCAGGACACGGAGTGCAGCGCGGAGATGGTGGCTGAAGAGACCACGCTGTGAGACTGAGAGCCGCTAGGAGGGGAGGTCGTGAAGGTTCTCCCCGCGAGAGAAACCTGGTAATCCCAGGCAGGGAGGTGTCAGCTGGTACCACAGCAACGCCCACTCCGAGGTACGTAAGCGCTCCGGAGCGCCGCGGCACCCACCTGAGACTTGTGTGATATTGTGCGTCATGTCACTCTTCTTTGAACAGAGCTGGGAAGAGTAGTGTAAAAAGTCAGTCTGATGGAGGAGAAGTATCCAGACACAGATCCTGGTGTGTGTAAGAGCTTAGGGTGCAGTGACATCGGAACAGAAAGGAAAGGTGATGGAACAGGTGTTTCCAAAAGAATGGATGAGAAGTTTGGGAAAAGTAATTAAATCCATAGGGTACACCTCACAATCCAATGTGCCAGAAAAATCAAGTCTAAATGCGAAAAATTAATACCAAAATACTAAAATAAAATAAGGCTGAACGTTTACGTGACCTTTTGATGGATGCAAGTCTTCTTGGCATGAAATCAGGACTGAAACCATTTTGAACATCAAAGCACCACAGTCAACATTTAAATAAACTGCAAAGAAGTGTTGGCAACACGTACAACACAGAGTTAATGTGCCGTGTGTGTGTGTGTGTGTGTGTGAGTGTGTGTGCGTGTGCATGTGTGAAGAGCTTGCACCAATTAGCAGGAGGACAATGAACCTGTTTATGAGCGGAGGGAGGGGCTGTGGGTGGGAGTCTGGCATCCCGGGATGGGAAAGGGGCGGATGGAGGAAGGGAGAACGGACCAGCAGAGAGCAGAGGTGGAAGTTCAAGAGCGGTGTGGTGGGGGAGGGGAGGGACAGTGCTGCACATGTAGGGCGTATCTCTGTAAGTTCTGGAAGGTCCCCGAAGTTTCGCCAGTTGCACCTCTCATAATGAACTTGCACTTGGGCAGGTAGATTTGATGTAGATTTTTTCTCTAACGGTTGTTCAATTGGACACTTTCTACAAAGACAAAAATGGCGTTGTGAGTTTCCACTCACTTCCCCTAAACAGGTTCCTCAGTTACAGACAGAAACGGGAAGTGGCGAGGGTCTTATCTGTCCAGGCCACCCCTCGGACGGGCGGAGTGGCACCCAAGGCCAGCCTGGGAGGGGGCAACGGCCAGCCCGGCCAGTCTCCCTGAACCCCTGCACAAGGAAAGCCCAACAGCCTTCAAAAACACTCTTCCCTCTAAAGAGACTGAAGCATTTCATGTTTGTGTGAGTAGAATTAACAACCTTAAGGCCACACCAGACTCTAAACCAATTCCTACCAATTCTTGAATTCTATAATAAAATGCAAAGCTGTCTGCGAGTACCAGGTGGTGGAGTTTGGGCTCACTCCTTTTAAAGTGGTCAAAGGAACTCACCCCCTCAACGTGGACTCGTGAGGACGTGTTTCCAGGACAGTCGCTAGCAGCTGTTTCCCTGCAGACTGTCTCAGAGTCCCTACCTCCATGCACACAGAGAGGCTGAGCACGTGGCCGACCCCAGGAAGGCAGCCAAGTTTCCAGGAACCGTCCTTGGGTTCAGGGAACGCGAGGCCCCAACCTTTCCAGACACACCAAGCAGGCCTTTCACTCGCTCATAAAGTCAGAGGGAAAGAAGGCTAACCAGGCTAAAAATTCAGCTAGCAGGTGTCTGTCCTACTTGTGCGTGTCTGTCCATGTGCACATGTGTGTGAGCAAATCACCGGACATTTGAAAGTGACTGGGACTTGCAGGAAGCCCGGGCCCTGTGGGGGCTCGCCGAGCCCAGGGAAGCACTGCTCAGCCTCTGCCTGGGAAAGGAGGCGGTGGGCCACGGCGGGGGCGCGGCCCCTCCTCCTGCAGTGGCGCAGGGGTGAATAAAATACCGCAGGGGCCTCTGCCACCCCCCATGACTGGCGTACTGTGGTGGCGCAACAGCCCCGGACTGCAGGGGGGCTGACCCACGTGGCCACGTTCTTACAACACTGCACTTGTGGACACACAAGCCTCACTATCGGTTCGTTTCATGTGCCACCGACTCTTCTTGTTTTGTTTCTTTTTCCCCACTGAAAATGCAAAAGTCGCTCTCTGCTTCAGGACCCTACAGAGACGGGAGGAGACAGTGACTCGGTAGTCACCAAACGGGGACCAATTCAACGACCAAACCGAGAATGAACCGCAGCCAGCCTGTGGGAGTAGGGAGACCACCGAGTGCAGGGTGGGCACCTTTCTGGGGGTGGGGGTGGGGCTGGAGAGCCGCTGGGGGTGGCTGCTCTTCCTTCCCGACCCGCCCTCTCTGCCGACCTCAGGTGCCACTTCCTGACCCGGCCCCAGGCGCTCACGGGCCCTTCCTCCCTGCCCGCATTTCACAAAATCGGAATGCGTGGAAGGTTTCATACCCACAAGAGCTTCCAGCTGGTCTACATGCCACCTGCCGGCTCCCCCATTTCACACGGGACTTGAACACCACACGCTGTCCGGCTTCTCTGTGTGCCACCTTCTTTTTGGGTGGTTTTGCTAGCCCCCGTGACGATCGTCCGGGACCCAGTCCAGGGCCGATGGTGGCTCCTTTAGTTATCGGGTGCAGGAAGGAATAACGTGAACGCCTCGTGAAGACTGCCCACCATTAAAACACTCGTCTCTGAGGGAGAGTCTTCCCACCCTTTCCGATCGGAAGGTCCCTTTCTTTCCAGGAGTCGCCACACAGCGGGACCAGTAACCTGCCGCCTTCCCCACAAACACCCCCGGCCGGCGCTGCCCGGGCCGCCAGGTGAGCTCAGGCGTAGCGGTGGCGTTGTGATCTTCGAATTCCCTACCACAGCTGCCAAACATGGCCTGAGGCAGGAATGCAAGACAAAGTTTTAAACCATGGCTGCCGCAGGAGGGGCGGGGCTGGGGGAAAGAGCTCGGGTCTGCACGCTGAGCCGGGCTCCAGGGCCAGGGCCTGTCTCGCTGTTCCCCTGGAGCGATGGGTAAGACTTCCCCTTGCACGAGCAGTTTTTAAATCTAGGCATTTACTGTCCTGTAGGCACTCCTTATTGTGATAACTCAACACACACTTTTAGGTAAGAAAGCATAAATAGGCGTGTGTTCGCCATATAACTATCCGCATTTTCTGTCGCTCAGCCAGTGCTCACAGTTGGGTGGCCCCCACACGGCAATCACCGCCACGCAATGAGTTCCCGTTACAGGCTAGGACCCTGGAGAAAGAGAGGGAGAGAAACGTGGGTGTGTGAGAGAGACACATGGATCGGTTGCCTCTTGCACACCCCCAGCTGGGGACCTGGCCCACACCCAGGCATGTGCCCTGACTGGGAATCGAACCGGCAACCTTTTGGTTCTCAGACTGGCACTTAACCCACTGAGCCGCACCAGCCAGGGCTGTATACACACTTAAAGATACTGACTGAATTCAGAGAGTCGAACACTTCTTGCCCTTCTTGAATAGAGGTGGAATGCACATAGTCGGAAAGTCACAGGTTCTCTTCCAAACAGCGTTAAGACTCACCAAGCCTGCTGGTGTGTCTGTCAGCAGTTGTTAAATACCCACAATTTGCACCCCCTTCTTAAAGAGGGCGACGTGGCATGTAATTCAAAGTCGTGTCTCTAACGAATCCAGTGAGCATTGCAGGAGCTGCTCCCACAGCCGGGCTGGACGCCATCTGAAGCCTCCTCACCGCGTGGACAGACCACCACCGGTGGGAGCTGCTGAACTTAAACCTGAGTAGACCCCACGGGGCCAGTGGGAGGGGGCGTGGGCCGTGGGGTTAGTTTCCGTCAGGGAGGACAAGAAGTTCTAGACAGTGGCACAACAGTGTGAATACACCTAATGCCCCTTGGAAATGGTTAATGCAGTAACTTTTATGTTACGTATACTCTGCAGCAATAAAAAAGTTTGTAACAAAAGAGGTTAAAAACCCACAGATAAGCTGCTGGAGCTGACCCTCTCCACCTGCAGCAGCCACAAAAAACACCCCCGTGTCCCACTTTGCCCTTCACTCCCCAGACCGCAAGAGAAGGACCGAGCACCGCCGTCCTCGACCGTGGGAATTCACACCCAATAGCAGCCGTCAAGGTGTCTGGCTGTTAGGCCCTCAGAACGAGACATGCTGGGCACGTACCCGGCTCCAGCCGGACTGCTGACCCGCCCCTGGGGTGCCCACCTGCGACCTCCGCCACTTTCCCGGTTTGGGATGGGCAGACTTCCGTGCTGCCTCAGGAAACAGCTCCTCCACTTGCCCTTTCTTGGCCCAGATCCATCACTATCGTGATCCCCCCACGGCAGACAAAACTGGAAACTTGCTGGCTCCCTGCCTCTCCGAGGATCAGTCGCCGCGGCTTCCTGTGTGGCAGCCAGACCGTCTTCATCCTCCGGGCCTGTGAGCTGTCCTGCGGCCCAGTCCCAGGCTGCATCTCCCTGGGCACCCTCCACCCTCGCCTCACCTCTGGCAGTTGGATATCTGTCAAAGCGGGGAGCTCCACTCCCCCCACCAGGAGCCAGGCTGGGCAGTGCAGAGATGCAGACCTGACCTGGTGGGGACTGCCCCCGAGAGAGGGGAAGGGGTGGACCGCCCGCAGCTGGTCGCGTCATCTCTTCCAAGCACTGTGTTGCCGACGCGCCGGAGCCCCCACACTCGCCCCAGCCCCCACACGCACCTGAGCCCTCACAGCGCTCACACCTGTCTGGCCGAGCCCCCACCCCGCCCAATGAGCCGAACATTCAAACCCAGCTGAGGGAGGCCCTGAGACCCCCACCCCCCGCCGCCACGGTCGAGTGCCTGCCACCTGCCGGACCCGGAAAGAGCACCTCCCAGTCTCCTTATCTGCATCATCTCCACGACAAGAAGGGAGAGAAATAATGCTGTTGCTGGTTTTTTTCAGTGACACTGGGCCGGCAAATGCACTTTCATTTTGCAGACACTGTATCACCCGTTGTGTCAGCCCTTTGAGCACCACCACCACACGGACGGACACACGCAGGCACACACATGCACAGGTACCCGCGTGACACCCACGCATGCACCCAGGCACATGCTCCACGCACACACACTCTCTCTCCGAGGACTGCGGCCGAGCTTGGAGTGTGTCCCGTCTGGGGGACAGAAAGCTCGGCCTTGCCTCCCTTGCGGATCCGAGCTCCAGGCACCCTCCCGCCGGCCAGCCCCGGGGTCACCCGCATCGGCCGGTCTGCCTGCAGCCAGAGGCTCGCGGGGGTTAGCGTGAAAGCACCGCTCAGCGCAGAGCAGAGCAGCGGCCCAGAGCCGCACCTGTGATGCTGGCCTAGAGCCGCCTTTTATTTTTGCTTTTTAACCTTCCTGTTAGGACAGAAGCAGGCTCCTCCTCTGAAGACCGAAAGGTGTGCTCCGGAAAACGACCACCTAGCCCCCGTTTTCAGGTGACGGATAACATAAGTCGCGGTGTGTGTGTGGACGTGGACGTGAACGGGGCGGAAACCACGGGCCGGATGAGAGGAAATGGAAGACAAAGAGCGTTCACGACCGGCGTGGACGGAAATCGCCCTGAGTTAGGGATGGCCCTACCCTAACGCGTCAAAGTAGAGAATGTGTCCTTTCTGGCCAACGAGGGGAGTGGGAGTTCAGCTCTCCTCCCTCCCGGGGTGGCTGCTCTGGCATCCGCGTTGCCAGGGTGACAGTTCGGCCTCTACTGTGCTCCTGGGGCACACACATCCTGTGTTCTGGGACGCGTGCGTCTGTGTGAGTGTGCCATCCGTGTCTGAGTATGTGTGCGTGTACACATGCGTACAAACTTCACACAAATTACCGGGTCAGCCCTGGCGGGGGGGCGTGCGAAGCTCTGGCCTGTATTCATCAGAGGTTCCCCCAGAAACACTACGAGGAGACTGTGACAGGTTTGCATGGGCGCACACCATGCGTCTCCCCGACCCAGGCATCTTCGTGGTCCTGGGGCCCCGGCCGTGAACTGGCGGCTTCCACGTAGAACGACCACGCTCTCGAGCTGGGACGTGGAGAAGGAAACGTGGTTTGTCCGTGTGAGCGTTGTGGCCAGAGGGGGGACTTAACAGTCAGCATTCTCCCCACTCCCAGCAGCCTTCCTCCCCATTATGTGTCTGGTTCCAGGCTTCCCCTGCTCTCCGGCCTTCAACTGTCCGTCTGTCAGATCACCAGAAGCTCAACAATGCCAGTTCAGTTTCTTGTCCACAATGAATCCCACACACCCCACTTCTTTCAAAAGATCTGGATCTTTCCAGGAATAATCAACCTTCGGGGGAACAACCTTCGCCACTCACAGAAAGCCCAGCTACCATGACAGCCACCCTGCCCTGTCCCCTCTCGGTGACAACTGCCAGCCTATCCCCTCCTGGTGGTCACTGCCATGGCAAAGGGACCAGCATAAAAAGAGAAGCTTATGCCTCTCCCAACCCCACTCCACGGTACTGCCGAGCATTGAAGAACAATCTGAAGATTGTCCTTAAACCCTGAGCTCTTGTGGTCCTTCCTGAATACTTTGTCTTAATCACTTTAATAGTCCTTAGATTTGCCCAGAGCACACAGTGCCCAGGCTTGATGCAGGCTTAAAAAAAATCTTTTCTGAATTTCTTTGGGAGAGTATTGAGGCTCTGGGATGGTCTCAGACCCACAGGGATTTACTATCACCACCAGTGACCCACTGACCCCTGGGGATGGTGCTCGCCTCACGTGGGACATCCACAGCAGGCCCAGCACCACGTCGAGTGGGGAGCGGCTCTTTGGAGCATCGAGAGTGGGCTTACTTGGGACACCAGCACTTCCTTAGGTTACTTCGTGCACAGGGTAAAGTCAAGGCCCCTTGAGAAACTGTTTGAGGACCTCCCACTGAAGGTGCATCTCAGGGTCCCCTGCCGAAGAGAACCCCCAGGGCCACCGACAGGCACCTCGCCCGACCACGGACACGCTGCCCCAAGCTCCACACAGAACAAGGCAATGGGTGCTCTCCGGTGGGGCTCCCTCACCTGGGCTTGTCACGGACGGTGGACGGGTCTATGGACGCTTCTCCGGGAAACCGTCCGAGTTAGATTGACTCCAGCCACAGGGAAGCTCGCAAAAGCTTCAACCAAATATGTCACCTTCCCTGTACATTCACATCGCCCAGATCACGTGGACCAGCCGCTCGCTGACGGTCCCCGACCCCGCCTGATGGCGGTGTGCACCGGTATGGAACAGGTACCAGGCAGGTGCGGGACAGAGAGCACGGTGAGAATGGGAGGCGTGGAGGGCCTGAGCAAGCCTGACCCGGAGTGAGCGGGCTTTTGTTCCAGCATTCGCGTTGTCCCCTTCCCCGCATTCAGTGTGTTCTCCCACAAGGATTCAAGGGCAGTTACCCAGTCCTTGTGCTTTTGCAAACACGTGTGCAAAACGGTTAGGGTCTTTGGTCTCCTACTGAATGGCGGTCACGTCAGGTCCAGTGGCTTTGAAATAGGAACCTTTCTCTCTTTTTTAAAGATTTTATTTATTGTATTTTTAGAGAGGGGAAGGGAGGGAGAAAGAGGGAGAGAAACATCAATGTGTGGTTGCCTTTCACATGCCTCCAACTGGGGACCTGGCCCGCAACCCAGGCGTGTGCCCTGACTGGGAATTGAACCGGAGACCCTTTGGTTCATAAGCCGGCGCTCAATCCCCTGAGCCACACCAGCCAGGGCAGAACCTTTCATTTTTAATAGAACGTAATTGCAGGTATATGTAAGTATGTGAACTGAATGTTGCCATGGTGACTAGGGCAAGAAATTGCCTTTGATTTGATTTATGAGGTTGTCATAACCACCGTGGTGTACCCAGCTTCCAAAGACACCCTGAAAAGAAATCATTTTGGAAAATCTCTCACAGCACGTGTTACCCATTGCTTTGCAGGGACTGCTGCTGTGGCATCAGGGGCCTCCGTCCCCTGGCAACAGCACCGCAGCGCTCCCACACCAGGCCCGAGAAAGAGCCCCCCGCCGTGATGGCCATGAGGAGCTGCACTGCATCTCCCTCTAACGCCCGTAGACCAGGCTGCCCCGCCTGCCGCTGTAGTGCCCGGGCCCCTCTTGGCACCCCCATGTCGGGGGGGGAAGTGGGCAGGGCATGGCTGGGTTGGGACCACAGGCCCGGAACAGATGTGAAGTGGCATTAGTGGGCACACGTTACCCACGCCCACCCCAGCCTCGTGACGAGAACAAAGCACCTGGGACTGCGGGGCTGATGGGCAGAAGCCGCCCAGGGCTCTGAGCCGGCTGGACCTCCGAGGGCAGCTGCCGAGGACAGCCCCGGGCTCAGTGACCTCACAAGACACAGGGAAGCCCTTTATGGCAAGGCCCTGGGTGTGGTGTTCATCGGCCACCACAAAACAACGTCGTCCACCCCACTGGGACCAGAACAAGAGGGCAGAAGGGGTCACAGAAAGGAAACCGGGGCCCAAAGAGGTCACACAACAGGGTGACAATACAGCTGTATCTCCCACACGTCCGTCTCCCGCAGTCCACGCCCTCCCCTCACCTGGACTGGGAAACCGCAGCCACGGGAAACCCGCTCGGCCTCCGGCAGGAGTTCCGTTGGCACCCTGTTTGCGGGAAGCCATCTCTGTGTGCCGAGGAACGAACCTCCCACAGGCTCGCAGTGCTGGCCCCTCATGCTTCCCGAGGGCGGGGCAGGGAGAGCTCCCTGGGCAGAGCCCCTTGGAACCAGCCGAGGGGCCGCCATCGAGAGGACTGTGAGGCCCCTGGAATCGGGAACAGGGTCTCTCCCACAGGGAAGCAAGGGCCAGAGAAGCTGCCCGGGCCACCAGGGCCACCACCCGCAGGGGCCCTGGGCTCTCGGTGACTTGGGTGACCGCTGCCACCAGGGAACCAGCCAGGCTGAGTTTCCTGCCCATCAGTGGGAAGGAAGTGGGATTCCTGGTCCTGCGGCTCATGGGCAGCCCGGAGCAGGTTGGCACGGGGGGTCACAGGAGTGCCACCATCACGAGGAAACACCCAAAGTCCCACAGCTTAGAAAAGATGGTCACAGCTTCCCCTGCTCTCGACATTTCTCTGAGACCGTACGTTACAGACGGCCGGCCTGAATGGAGTGGAGGTCGCATGGCGCCGAGCTGGGTTTGTGAGAGAGAGTTCAGACGGCGTCCTGCTGCTCTAAGAGACCAGGACCTGGGCTCTGCCAGGGAGCGCCCGACGCGGGCGAAGGACCCTGTGTCTCGTGGCCCTGTGTCCCGTGACCCACGTGTCCTCGTCTGAGAAGGACAGCAATCCCAAGTAACAGTGACTGAGGACGACGGGCCGGATGACATCAGGTCTCAGGGACCGTCGGCCCTTCCGACGAGTGAAAGGAGCTGGTGGGAAGTGACCGTGTGGTCCCCAGGGTGGCACCGCTCTGAACGCCTGCTCCCAGCGCACAAAGCACTCCCTGCTCCTTCGGTTCACTGGAGGTCAAGGTCAAAATGCCATAGTTATGACACGGGAAGTCACAAGGCGGCTACATATCCCCAGCAGAGTTCCCTGTAGCTTTTGGGCGTGTAGTCACGCCAACGGCATCTTCCCGGCCGCATCAGTGACGGAGATGACTGTCCAGAGTGCACTGACCACGTCCCTTCCTGCCACTTGTCACTGCATGTCACCACATGTCTCCCTCCACCGCCGACATTATCTGAGACTTCGACAATTCACCACCACCCTCTGATTATAGCTATCTTAATGTTTTCAGGGTGAGCTGAGCCTTAACTAACTTCTTAACATATACTTCTGCTACCGGTTTAGATTTCTTTGTAAACGAAGAAATACGATGAAGAAGAAAAAAATCACCTGTGATCCTAGAACTTAGAGAAAAGCCTGGGATTTTTTCCCATAAGTCTTGTGTTTTGGGGTTGGAAGCTGGGAAGTAGGCAACACCTGAATATGCTAAAATTTGGGCTCAACCTTCGTCAATATTAGTTTTGTTTTTTCCTCCAACTGTCCCAGAAGAAAATTTAAAAGCCTGGCTTCAGTCAGAATTTTCTGGCTCAAAATCTGCCCCGAGACATCACTGGTGTCTACGGCAGGGCCACAGAAATTCGGAGAGGCTGTAGCCGTCGAGGGGGCAGGAGCAGAGGAGTGACCCTGCGTCTGCCCCTCCTGTGACCGCTCGAGGGCGAAACTGTGGAAGCTCAGAGGCTGCAGGTGACCTCCTTTCCCCTCTGCTAACACCCTGTTCTGAAAGCTTCCCTGGGTACCCCACCTGCCCCACGGAGAGTCTGCCCCAGCCTGTGGCCCACTGCAGTTCCCACGTGCCCACCCCCCTCCCGTGCTTCCTCCCCGACCCGCAGCACTGTCCCAGTGAGTCCCCATGAGTCCCAGCGAGTCCCAGCGAGTCCCAGCGAGTCCCTATGAGTCACGGTACCCAGCGGACGCAGTGCTATGGCTGGGAGCCGGGCTGGACGCCTCATGGCCGACTGTCTGTCCCGGAAGACAGACTGAACCCCAGGCTTCTGTATTTGTTCCCTGTGCTTGAGCCCTCTCGGCCGTCCCCTGTCACCTGCACTCAGCAGTCACCTTCAGAAGGCAGGATCGTCCCCGAGCGCCGCTTCACAGGCTCCAGGAGGCAGAGCAGCGGCGCGGCGGCATTGGGTGAACCAGACTAGGAAACACGCAGGCCTGCCCTGGGCTCCGAGGGCTCAGAGCACCACCATGGCCCAGGACGGGAGAGATGGCCACCGGGGGACACCCGGCTCAAGTTTTAGTTTCAAAGTTCTGATCTGGAGGCCGGTTTCTTGACTCAACCAGGGGCTGCGTGCGACTCAGGAACCTCTGGGGTGGGCCCCACCCACCGAGAACTCGTGTGGAGACGCCTGGTCCCAGGCCCATCAGCACTTCGACTCTCAGAAGTCCTTTCCAAAGGCCTTGCTCCAGTGCTGCGGCACCTTATTCACATATCGAAGAACAACTTGCTTCACAAATTACTGAGGATTAGAACAACATCAAAACATAACACACACACACACACACACACACACACACCGATGTCAGGCAGGCAGCCCACACGTGTGTGTCAGGCGGGTCCCACGGTGTCACAGATGGACACGAGCCTCAGAGTCCTTTCCATCTGGTGGTCAGCCTGCGTCGCTCCACCCGGCAGCTGTGGCCGGCCTCCTGTCCTCACCGTGACCGGGAGGGGTCACCCCCTCTGCCCCGAACAGCAGGAGACCGCAGGGAGCAGTTGCTCGGACTCGCTCCAGTCCCACTGAGTTCACAGACAACTGCTGGAGGGAGCGGGTGCGCGTGCTCACGCCGGAGCGGGGAGAAAGGGGGAGAGGAGACAGGGACGGAGAGGCCCCAAGGGTGCCGGCTGCTCGCGCAGGCGAGGCTGGTGGGGGGACACGTAATGCACCTCCCCTTGGAGTTCGACCTCCTTCGTCTCCTTTGTAAAGTCCTTTTCATACATGAAAGAAATAAAGAGTGAAACCCCAACAGAGAAAGAGGGAATTCAATGAGCGGGTAAACTGTCTGCCTGGCGAAACCCACAGACAAGGGCTGGTTGCCGAGTTCGCCACTGGAGCGGCCGCCATGCCACCCCGCCAAGTCAGGCTGCTCCTCGCCAGAGGAGCGGGCCGCCCACCCCGGCCCCGGCAGCCGGCCACGTCTGCACTCAGGTTCCATGCAGGAGGCCCACGTGGTGTGACGCTCCGTCCTCCATGGACGTGCAGCCAGACGGCGGGGGCGGCTGAGGGAGGACAGAGCGCCATCCCCTCTCTGCTCCCGCACGGGCCGGCCATGCTTCCAGAGTGTCCTCGGCATCGCCAGGCGGCTTGTGCCCCCCTGTCCTGGGCATAAGGAGGGCCTCCCGCCCATCACACTCAAGGTGAATCTGAAAACACGTCACACCCTGGAGGGGACCGGGCTCACAGTGCTCTGGGGCGCTCTCTGGGGCCCTGCGTGGGATGGGACCGGGAGGCAGGGGCCTGACGGGAGCAAGGCTGGCTGTGGGCTGGGCTCTCACTGGTGCTGCCTCGTAGGAGTGGTCACTGACTTCCAGGGGGTGATTTACGACGACACCCCACGTATGTTACACACCCCTCACCAGACACACCTTGTTCAGTGCCCCTGCATTCACTTCTGACACCGAGAGGAGACTCGAACTCAGCACCAAGACCCTGTTCTTGTCCAGCGAGGCCAGTCTCAGTGTGGGTGCCGACGGCAGGTGGGAAAATGTCCCTTCGGGTCTCTCCACGAGACCAGTCCTCACACGTCGGTCTCCAGCCACACGGAACCGTGCCCAGACCTGGCCCTGCAGTGGACTGTCTCTTTCTCGGCCAGGTGACAAACTGGACGGAGAGGAAGTCGCAGGAAAGGAGAAGGGCTCTTTCCTCCGACCACCGCACCCCTGCTCCCCGAGATCACATGCCCTGGGACGGAATCCTGGAGTGCACCGAGTTTTTCCAGGCACTCAGCTACAGTAATTACAACCACCTGGAGACTTTATATCACCTGCCACCGGTGACTGTGACCTTCATTTTCACCCACACGATTTTTGTTTCCTAAGAAAGAAATCTAATTTGTACAACAGAATGGTTTCAAGAAACTTTTCGACCAAATTCTCAGTGGAGGGCTGTTAGTAAAAACATGTGTGGGTACGAGGTAACACAAGTGTGTGAACGGTGAGCCAGTGGGATTCCATAGGGGGGATGGGGTGTGTCGGTGTTCAGGGGGGGTCCTCCACTCTGCTGCCTTCGGTCCAAGGGGACAGGCTCCCGGCCCCGACCAGGACCCTGAAGCCCTGGGGCTCACGGGCCCACGGTGAGCGGCTAGGGAGCCTGTGCCTCTTCCTGTGGCCCCTGACCACACAGGACACAGCGCAGCCCACACGTTCCCGAGGCCAGGGACGCAGGGCAGCGAGAAACCGGCCAAGTATGCAGAAAAGCAGGAGTGTTTTAGTTTCACGTGAACCAGACTGTCTTCTCACGCACGCACATGAACTGAAGGCTCCCGGTAGGAACCATCGTCCCTGCCACACCTGCCGTGTGTGGCTTCAGCCAGACGGTCACCAAGGCCATGGCTGGTCCAGTGCACATAGCATTACACCCACTGGGCCTGTGAGAGCCACGGGAACAAGCACACCCTGAAAACCACCTCATAAAACGTCTTATCTATAATATTACCATTCAGACCACGGAGCTGCCTGAAACACTACCAGAAACGACCTCCATCTCAAACGATGCATTTTAGGCCCAACTCCTAGCAACGCCTCCAATGGGAGCCTGAACTCCGCGCGTAAGAGGCTAGTACGGCCAGCCACCACCCTGCCACCTGTGGGCAGCGGGCCAGCAGGGCCGCCTGGTCCCGGTGGCCTCCCGCTCGAGCACCTCCTTGGCCATTTGTAACTGCAGCTTCCTGTGTGTCTGGTGAAGTTTTCACAAGAACACCGCACAGAGGGTCATATACACAACCTCCCCTCCGGTCCCCGCAGGCCAAACACGGCGACTCCAAGGACAGTTGGGCAGTCCTGGGGGTGGGGGGGCGGCGGCGCCGGGCAGACCCCTGCCGTGCACAGGCGGCACTGTGAAAATGCACACGGGATGTGGGCCGGTGTGCGACAGCGAACAAACTGAGAAAGGCTTTGCGTCTAACACTGTTGTAGAAACGTGACTCATGCGAGCGCAGAGAAACAAGCCAGTGGCCAGTGTGTCTTACCTCGGCCGGCGCCGCGGTGGGTCTGTTGGCCTGCGGGGTGCCGTCGCCCTTGCCCTGTGGGAGCAGAAGGGAGAGGGAGTCCCTTTGAGTCATGGGGCCGAGCGCCGAGCGCGGCGCTGCACGTGAGGACGGGTCGGGGACACTCACCGAGCCGGGGAATTTCTTGTGTCTAAACATGAGCCTCCACATGGTTTTGAATGACCAGCGGCGCGTCCCGGGCCCCAGGAAGCCCTGTAGTAAGCACCGGCAGAGGGGAACTGGCAGGCGTTTGTGCAACGCTCTCACTCAGCCAAAGGAAGTGATGGGGTTCCCATCACCGACCTCAAAACTCAACCCCCCAAAGTCTCCTGTGTAATCTCCATGCACGGCATTTCTCCATCCACCGCGGCCACCACGAACGGTCGGCACAAGACACTTGTTCCAGCTCCTGTAGGGCAGGGGAGAACCCTACTCTGCAGACCCATGGACCTAATTCAAATTCTAGTCACAGTCACGGTCAGGGCCATGGTCAGTCTCAGGGGCTGGAGCCCCAGTTCTGGCACCAGGCAAGGGGCAAGTCCCTCTACCACAGCCCTCGGTTTCCTGGTTGACAAAGTTGGGGTGAGGGAGCACCTGCCCCGTGGGGCAGCTGGGACTTTTGGGGGCCCAGCGGCTCTCAGCCACCAGTGGCTGTGACAGTGGCATAGGAGAATGAAGGGGCTCCCCAGACTGGACGGCCCAACACACCCCATTGTTCTTTGAGGACACTGGCTGGTGTCCGTTTCTTATCTGTAACCCTTTAGCACTGGGCCCTGGTGTGTCTGAACTGAGTGGCCTCATTTCCCTTCCAACTGGGTAGCGGCTGTGGGCTCAGGAGGGTGAGACTGCTGAGGGGAGACAGCAGGTGGCGCTGTCAGACACAGGAAGGACCACCTGCAGGGGCCCACCTGAGTTCTCTTTCTTTCCAAACACCAGTCCATAAATCAACTCCATCTCCCTGTCATTTTGGAACCATTTAGAAGTTACCAGACCAGTTCATTTAAGACGTGGGGTTTCTCCAGACTTTTCTCTTTTCCTGTCTTTGGAGGGTGGGGGCTTCAGCAGACACAGCTCCCCCATCCCACACAAATGGAGTGGGGGTCCCAGCCCTGCTGCGGGCAGCTGTTGGCAGTCTGTGTCCAGGGCCCTGCATCCCTGGCTAGGTGCGGAGGGGTCCCCTCCCAGCCCGCACCACGTCCATCATGTCCACCATGTCCACCACAAGAGGGCAGCAGAGACAGAGCCTGGGAGACCAAGCAGAAGCCAGACCTTTGCTCTGTGAGGCCTCCGGGGGGCGGGGGAGGGGTCTCCTAAAGGAGCAGGATGCTCATTCCACCTGCGGCCCAAGCTGTTGGGAAAGTGACCTGTTTTCCCTGCCCCTCCCCTAGGGTCCTCCCCCCGCCCCGGGGACCCAGGGCGCCAGGGTCCACAGCACAGTCTGCATTTTTAGACGCACAGGGATTAGACGGTGATGTTATGCGGCAACCCAGCAAGCCGCCCTCCCAGCCCTCCGCCGGTCCTGGATCGTGGCCCGTGTCTTTCCAGGTGGAGCAGGCCAGGAGGGGAAGTGACTAGTCTCAGCGGTGGCCAGGCCGCAACTAGAAACAGGCTCCCCCACCCCCAGTCTATGGGTCCCGTGTTTAACTTCTTCGAGGAGCTGGCAGGTTCCCCCACAGCAGACGAACAACTCCCTCTCCCACCAGTGACGTGCAAGGGTCTCAACTTCTGCATCATCTCACTCAAAACCTGCCATCTTCCACTTTCCTGTGATTATTATTGGTGTCGCCACCCTCTGGGCGGCGAGTGGGTCTCACTGTGGTTTTACTTGTGTTTCCCTGATGCTCAGTAACCCGAGCACCATCGCACCTGCTCCTTGGCCGCTGGCGTATCCTCCTCGGAGAAAACCCTACCCAAGTCCTTTGCCTTTTTTAAATTATGTGCTTGGCCTTTGTGGGTTTTAATACCATGGCGGGACAGGACAGGGCACCTGGTCCTGAGAGGGGATGTGACCAGGTGGCCGTTGAAGCTGGGGCAGTCACGGGCCAGCCTTTGGGGAAGGGTCGGGAGGCACCGATTCACTGGTCAGCAACAGACGACCCGGAAGTTGATCTGACATGACTTGGGCCCAGGTTAACAGCATTTTTCTAACTGCGTAAAAGGAACTGCCAGACCTGTTTCTCCTACGGGTTTGGGCATGGCTTTCTAGCGGCGGCATGGTTCAAATTCCACGTGAAGTCCGTCTTTCCCATGAAGCCAGGAATACACCCGAGTCGCCGGGCAGAGGCACACACAGTGCCCGCCCTGCCCCCCCCACCCCATCGTGGGACTCCAGGAGAACCTGGCCAGGAGGCAGCACACAGACTCTTGCAGCTGCAAAAAAAAAAAAAAAAGGAAGAGAAAGGAGAAGGAAAGGAAACCGCAAAGTATAAAAGCTTAAATCTAACAAAAATGTGTAAAAAATTTGCAGAAAAAATGATAAACATTCTTTTTTTTAATCTTTCAAGCTTTTATTTCAGTGCAGTGATCTGGGACGGACTTCAGATCTTGTTGAAAGCGGTCACATCCCTGGACAGCACACTGTCCTCAAAAGCGGCGACCCGCTGCCCTGGCGTGTCTGTTCCAACCTGATCGTCTTCCGCCGCACGCCGTGCCGAAGTGTTTTAGTCCCCCCCGCCCCCCGCCTCCTTTGGACCCAGTTCAGAAGAGCCCCAGACCAAGACGTCCGCTTGAGTGCTCCCGACACACTCCTCCGATTTCGCCACGTCCGTCTCGTCCTCCCAAGGTTTCCCATCGGGAAGACAGAAGACTCGGGAACACACCAGGCTTTTCGGCTTTCTTTGGCCCGTGTTGTGTGAGGCGTTCTTCCCTTAGCCTTTCCACTTCCTCGATTTCCTCCTCCTCGTCAGACCCGAAGAGACCGATGTCATCGTCGTCATCTTTACTAGGTCCCTGCAGCTCCCATCCCGTGGGGTCATCCCCATCAGCCGGGCCACCCTTGCCCAAGGCTTTCTCCACTCCAAGCTGGCTTTTCGTAAGACCTGATGTGGCCACACCCATGTAGGGCTCGGTGCAGATCGCAGGTGGGGGGCCAGAGACCGCTTCAAATACCGCCACGTCTGCTTGGGATGGCACATGTCCCTCGATGTGCTCTCGTCCTCCAGGTGGTCGTTGAGCGCCTGGAGACTGGGGGGCTTTTCAGGTCTCCAGCACCCACGGTGTCGGCTGACCCGGGACCCCGGCAGCAACAGAATGAAGAGGAGCACAGGCACACGGGCGCCAAGTGCTGAAAAGGAAAAGCTGATAAACATTCTTACGAAATGTTTAAGTTAATGAAGATGCATGTTATATTTAAGAATGAAAATCAGAGAACCAATGTATAAATTGAATGTAGTTAACAGTCATAATCCAAGCAAGATGATTTTTTCCTGGAATGCAAGCCTGAGAGGGAGGGCTGAAGAGCAGCCAGCACAGTTTCGAAGGGCCAGCGGGAGACGCAAGGCCAGCCCGGCACGGCCGGTCCAGTGCAGCCAGCCCCGCATGGCCAGCCCCATGCGGCCAGCGCTCAGCTGCGGCGAGTGATTGAATCTGAGCAGCGACAGACGGAGCCTGGAGGGCCCAGCTGCACTGAGACCTCAGTGACGGCCGAGTGGACCCCGAGGACAGTGGGAGCAAAGACGGTCTCTTCAGTGGATGGCGCCGACCACTTGACTAATCAGCCTCATCCCACGTCCAAAAATGAGTTCGAGGTCAAAAATGGGAAAAGGTTGAACAACGTAATTCTTTAAAGGGCTTTCAGAAGATTACACTTTGACTTGTACTATGGAGGCACATTTCAAACAAGTCAAAAATGCGCATATTATTTTTTTAAATCAATAGTTGTGGCTACATTTAAGAAAAGATATTTTCCATGACAAGAATTCACAAAGTCAACCAGGCCACGGGCCAGAAGGATATTCTTGTTTTTGCAAAACACGTGACTCAAAAAGCACCAGCCCCAGAGGTGCGCGAGGGCACGGGACGAGGAACACAGGGAGTGGGGAGGCGCGTCCCGCCCTCACCAGGGCGAAGCCTTTGCTCCTACAACAGTGCAGGTGCGTCGAGCTGCAGTCAGCGGCAAAGGTGAGTGTCGGAGGGACAGAAATTCTGACGCACGGCCCAAGGGTCCCTAACCGAGTTCAGCCGCTTTGGAGAGGGATTGTCCACAGCGTGTTAACTCGTGCGAGTGGCTGTCTCGTGGCCCATCCACGTTGCTGTTCGGTGCCCAGGCCGGGGAAACCCCAGCATGCCCGATTACAGGGTGGGGAGTGCGCGGGGGTGCCCTGGAGCACTGCTCAAAAGGGAGAACACGGGAAATCAGCTGACGTGGCTCCTCCGTGGGAGAGCGGAGACATAAACTGGTTTCTTGAGTGACTCCTGCACGGCGCCCGGAAGCAATGAAACCAAACTGGGACAAACACAAATACGTCGCACCCTGTGGAGCGACTTGGGAAGGTGCGTTTAGAAAGGACGTGTGGGTTAGGACTCCGTGCGTGGAAGGTCCCCAGCACAGCCGCCATGTATAGGCACAGACCGTGGTGCCTGAGTGGCACCCCCAAAAATTCATGCGTTGAAGCCCTAACCACCAGAGCCTCAGAATGTGACCTGGTTGGAGACGGGGTCTTTACAGAGACAATGAGCTTGTAGGTGGCCCTCTCCCAACAGGACCGGTGTTATTATAAGAAGAGGAGATGAGGACACAGACACACACAAAGGTCGTGTGATCACAGCACGCTGTCTGTCTGCCACTGCATAAAGGTTAATGCCTTGCCACCCAGCTTAAAGTCCCCCACACCACGGCCGAGGGTGAGCCCCTCAATACTGACAGCAGCCATCTCCGGTACAATGTTTAGTGTTCCAAAACTCTTTGGAATCATTGTGCCAAACAAGGTCATTCCTGGGCGTCCCCCAAGTCCCACACGACCTCTGAGTTCAGAATGGCATCTGCCTGGCTCTCCCGGACCCTACTGTGTGCTGGCCCTGAACTTGGGTGAGACCCTCCCACCTTGGCGATCCTCAGACTGGGCAGCCTCAGTCAAAGACCTTCCTAGGGCTCTACGGGTATAATATTTTTAAAGCAATCAGTTATAATTTCCAGATACTCAACTCTTTCCTAAAAATGATTTAAGACCTTCTCTGCCCAATTTCCCTTTCCACCCCCCTTACACAATCTCTGGTTCCCCTTCTCAAAAGAAAGGCTGGACTGTCCCCCATTCCCCTCGCCATGCACACTCCTGAGGGCGGAACCCCCACCCGCCCCAGGCAGAGCTCCTTCCGAATCAGAGGCTCCCCGTGCCCACAAGGAGGGAGCGGTCCCCCCGCAAGTCCCGCAGCCCCCACCCCTCCCTTCAGCAAACATGCGGGAGCGGCTGCGGGTAATGTCTGCCAACGGAGCTTTAAAAACACTCTTTCATAACAACCCCAAGGTGATTCCTGGCACACAGCTTGAAAGGAGCTCAAAGGAATTGTGACATTATTATAACACATCTTGTTCTGTCCCCCTTCCATTCCAGCTCACTGAGCGAGTCGCTCCAGCTCCTCGGGATAAAAACCAGAGAAAGGGCAGGCGCTGAGCCCTCCCCTCCACCGCCTAAACTGGGGGCCGGTGGCGGGGCTGGCTGCCCCCCTCGGGCACCTGCTCTGAATTTCCCGTCGGTTCCCCTGTCCTATTGAATAATCATCAACTTTTAGAAACATTTTACTTTACTCAATTTTATCCCAAGAATACTATTACAATAATTCAAAAGGACAGTCCTGCAGCTACAATTAAATTTAAAAATCAGTTTCCACCCATGAACGGATTTTTCCTGCAAGAAGATCAGCTGATGAATAAGCGACTTTTTCAAACGTCCGTACATCTGACAGTGGGAGAGCATCCTGAGGAGGACGCAGGAGGAAAATCCGAATCCAAGGAGGAAAAGGAGTCTCAAAATCTCCTGCCTCTCAGAGAAAACATTTTCTTGTACTTTTATGAAATTACCGACGGGTTATCAAGTCACCACAACGCTGAGGGTCCAGCAGAAACACATCAAAGCGATATAACAATTTTATCCTGAAAATCAACACTCTGTAAATCCCAGAAGACGCCCCCTGTGACTAAGAAAACTTACTTTAGATGCACGTTTGAAAGGCATTACCTGTGGTGTCCTCTCCTCTCCAGAGCCCCCGCTCAGGTGGCCCCACACGGGCTGTGGGGGTTTAGCTGAGCCGCTCCATGGGGGCTGTGGGTCCCCTTTTAAAAAATCAGTGCTTGTTTGGGTCCTAGCAGTTCTGGTGTCTCCGAGGTAATGAACTTATTTAAATCCTGGGAGCAGGCTACCAGTTCCAACAGGCCAGCTCCTGAGGAGCTCCAGAAAAACGTCTGCAGCCAGGGAGTCCCGTGAGTCCCAGGTGAGAGGATGTGGGTGCAAAGAACGGACACAGCAGGGGTGCCGGGCAGGGCAGAACAGACTCCCTGTTTAGGGGGGCCCTCACTTGTCTAGAGCAGGGCAGGGGTGGGGACACAGCCAGCCCCCCAGGGTCCCGGGCACAGACCCTGACCCCACGCTGGTCCTGCTGCCTTCGCCAGCTGGGCCTGGGGACCGTGTTTAAACACAGAAGAGTAGGAGAGAAATGTGCACGTTAGAGGAGCGAGCGGATGGATCACCCTTGCATGCGCCTGTGTGGCCAGCATTCCCCTGGGATCGGTGTGAGTTGCATCAACAACACGACCCAGCATCCGTCCCGGGGAACACGTCCCTTTTTTAGAAATACTGGACGCACTTACACCTTCGGTCTGCCCTGTAACCGCAGAGAACTCTCACAATGCAGAAACAACTGCACGAGGATTCCTCGTTTCACTGTTAAAACAGGAAGACTCTGAAAGGATTAACCCTTGTTCACAAAGAATGGGATAAACGGTGAGTTTCCGGCAGAATGAAAGCCGGGGTGAAAGGCGAACCCCTTGGGCTTTCGCGGACTCCAGACTGCGCGGAGGGAAGAAGCGAAGGAGCCGACTGAAACCGTGGCCTGGGCCAATGGTTTTGCTGACAGTGCCCCCCCCCTCGGGTGACAATTTCATTGTGTCTACTTTTTAAAAATTTAAAGCATTGAAAGGACCTGATGTGCTAAACTGGAGAAAAGTTTGAGTGATAAAGCTTGCAACCGAAACATAAAGCGTGAAGCGTGTCCAGAGAGCAGAGACGCTCGGCGGAAGGAGGGAGGCAGAGGGGCGGGGAGAAGAGAGGCCTCTGTGATCTCTAAGGAGTCTCAGTTCACTCACCTCGTTTCCAACTGTCAAACCCTAGAGCTCCTTCCTTGGTTTAAAGTGTTCCATGCACATATACTCACTCATATCGGTTCAAATCAAAGAGTGTATTTCATTGCAAAAGAGTAATATTTTGAGAAATCAAACTGGTCAAATTTATGATTTATTATTAGTTGTGTGAACAGTTTCAAACTGAGTAGAGGAAACCTATTTGGAGGAATAACTACATAACGGTCTTAAAGGTAGGCGACTTCAAGAAGCTGCAGGGGCGGTGACGGTCAAAAATGGTTTTGTAAAGTCCCTCCCCGACTAGTCTCAGAAGGGTCCCCTGCATCGCTCACGCAGCGGATCCTATTGGAAACCGCGAAGGGCGCTGCGGCCAAGTCCTCAGGCGCTCCGCTGGGGTGCGCGCTCGGACCGGGACCAGCCTGCCGGTGCCCCCAAAGCAGACCTGGCACGGGAGAGAATGCTGCATGTCTGGAGCTTCTGGCCCCTTCGAAGCATAACCCTCTTGGGACACTTTGAAGAGACTCTTACTCTAGAAGCAATATTTACTAATTATAAAAGGTATTTCACACATGCAAAATTTCCGTTCAATCCTTTGGTCAAAGGAAGGCACACCCTTGCCCTGGCCAGTGTGGCCCAGCTGGTTGCAGCGCGACCCACACAAAAGGTGGCAGGCTGGATCCCGGTCCAGGCGCTCATGGGATGCAACCATTTGGGATTTCTCTCCCCTTCCTCTTTCTCTAAAGGCAGTGGGGGAAATGGCCTCTGGGTCTGGGTCTCTGCTCCTCTTCTTATAAGGACTCTGGTCGTATGGCAGAAGGGCCACCTGGGGCCTCAGCAGGTTACAGGCTACATGTGGAAAGTCTCCATTTCCAAATAGGGTCACGGCCACAAGTCCTAGGGGTAGGACCACGAGACACCTTTGGGGGACACTCAAGTCAAGCGTAACACACAGCATAGAAGATCTGCTACACCTGGATGAGAACGATTGGGGCGTTTTCTAAGGAAGTAGGTTACAGTTACGACTGAATGTCGAGTCTGTTGCAGAGCAACAGAAGACTGGGGTTTTACTTGTCTCCCACCAGCACACTTACCAGACATGTGGGGCTCTTAGGTCAGGCTGTCTCGCTCCCCACAGTTTAGCGATGGCTGGTCGCCTGCATTCTGTCTGGCATTAAATATTATCTGTTTGACTCATAGTTTCCGACTAATTCCATGTTACTGGTGTATGCACATTTGCAATAATAAACATATTTAAAGTTTTTCTAAGATATGAATGGTTTTATGCTTAAAACTTCAACCGTGTCCTGGCTGGTGTGGCTCAGTTGGTTGGAGCATCATCTTGTATACTGAAAGGTCACGGGTTCAATTCCCTGTCAGGGCACATGCCAGGTTGCAGGTTCAAGCCCCTGTTTGGGGTGCACATGGGAGGCAACCAATCAATGCTTCTCATATCAATGTCTCTCTCTCGCTCTTCCCCCTCCTCTTCCCTTCCCTAAAAGCAATGAAAAAATACCTTGGGTGGGGAAAAACCTAATTGCACCAGGGTCGCCTTAATGGAACACCATTCAGAAGGCATGATGTCTTCTTTAAAACATTGTTAAACCAGCTACAATCAAAAGTCGTTTTTCAATGCTGGCCACATTCGCCAGTAAAGGACAAAGAGAAAATATTTTTAAAGTCTAATCTGAAAATCACACAAGCTCTTTCATTCTGAGGCGCAGTGGAGCGAAATCAAGCACCTCTCTTTGAAACTGCTCATTCTTCTTCCCAGAAGCTGAAGGAAGCACTGGCGGTGTGCGCTAACCCCGACCCTCACGAGTCCATTAGGGCTGGGCCAGCTCAGCCGAGCATCTCCGGGACGGCGTTCTGTGTCGTGACAGAGAGAGAACGTGAGGGAGGCGCTGTTTCTTGTATGTGATCTATTAAAGCAATAATGGCCAAAATCACTTTTCATGAAGGGGAAACGTGAATTAACTTTTCTGCCGTCACAGTTCCACATAATCTAGACAAATGGTCATCTTTTTTTATGTCCGATTGAACTGATGTGGGGGACCAGGGAGGCCTGTGGGGTGCCCTGGTGATTGTAGGGCACCCCAGAGATTATGGGGTGCCTGGGATTGTAGGGCTACCAGACCGAAGGAGCTCAGCCCAGCTCCCCACAGGCCGAGGCTGCTCACCAGGACTCAGTCGGCTGAGACATGGGGAGGGGGGGACGTTTGTGCTGTCACACTGCCGCACTACCAAGGTCAGGGTTATTGTTTTAGGCTGCTGTGATTTCTTGTTGCTGACACACGGTAATGCTTTCTCAGCCAGACACTACTGGAAGCTCATGCACGTAGCTTGAATCCTACTACTCAAACCAATACACTGCACCAAAACCGTATCACCTACCCTGCAAGGTGAGGCCCACAGGACCAATTCATTTAGGAGGCTATCAGAGCACCAAAGGAAGCCTCACAGAGGACGGACGCTGGCCTGGGGGTCCCACCCCACCTCTTCCCCCGGGACGCGGGCAGTCTGCCCAAGGAGACAGGGTTTCAGGAAGGCAGTGTGGGACTGGAAAGGAGGAGATGACAGGAAGAGAAGTTCCAGAGAACTGCTGAGTGTCTGGGGCGCGGCCACGGCCGGGTGAGGGTTTGGTGCCATGGACAGTGCCTGGCATGTGCCTGTTGCCCGGAATTTCTCATCCACCAGCAACAGGCGTGAACTCACACCGAAGTGTAGGTCGCGGTGGGAAGCAGCTGTGCGATCTGTCCCCACAAGCTTCCAGCCCGTAAGTGAAGAGGATGCTGGTGAGGTGGGTGCCTCTTCTGAAGGTGGTCAGGAACGAGGTCAAAGGAAGACATGCAGAAGGACTGCGCACCTGAATTTATACGGTGCCCGTGGGCGAGAGATGGCGGCAGACTTTCACCAAGCTCTTAAAGCACGGGAGGGATTCCTCTGTGACCTCCGTGGCAAACCCCGCCCCTCATCCTCGTCTGGGCTCTGACAGCTCCCCCGAAGCATGAGGGCCCTGCAGCACGTGGGCGTCCCTGTAACAGATTAGGGAACTTCCCTGGATCCGAAGGTGGCCGAAACACCTGTGCCCTTACTTCCGCTTTGAGGAGAGTCAATAGTTAGTGGATATAAAATGACTCAGCATGATTACAAAACATTTTAACAGGACGTCATGTGTGTGGCCCCATGGGACATGTTTGAAAATTAGAGTGAAACCCTCTCTCACAAGGTTACAAAATGGCCAGGTGGGGGGAAAGCCAACTTTTAACCTCAGACGTACTCACATACTTCCCTCGGAAGGCATGAAGATGAGTGGGTTTAAAAAGCTCCCACGAGGCCTGGCCCTGCAGAGCATCCGCCCACTGGGCTGCACACGGGCAGAGTCCCCAGGCAAAGGTCCCCCCACGGCGCTGCAGTGGCCTCAGACCATGACTCCAACACAGAAGACTGATTCTTGTTTTGTAGAGGAACAGGATAAAACATGTGAGTGAGGGGCGGACGGAATAGAGAAAATCTGTATTTCATTTTATCGCATCTAATAAGAGTCACAACTCAGCACTGAATGTCAAAAAGCGCTGCCGGTCCTTCCTGTCCCCTCCCCCTCAGCACCAGGATTGCAGCCCCAAATGTGAGGATGTGACCGGCAGCCAGTGTGAGTTCCGGCTCCGCAGTTCGGGCTCCCCGGTGACTCCGTCTGGCCACAGGGCACGGGATGCACAGGCCGCCTCGCTGTGGTCGGACAGGGAACGCAGGCCCACACGAATCAAACAAGACACACACTCGTGCATACTTACACACACACACGCACGCACACACTCCATGAACCACAACCAGAGCTCCACACATGAAATTCAAAGCCTGCCGGCAAGTATGACAACACCCCCGAGTATGGCGTCATGCTCCTAGGCCTTCGCACACATGGCGGGCGGAGAGGGGCGCACCAGGGCAGTCGCAGCCACAGTGGTTGTCCCACAGACATGATGGAGGGTCATTTGGTCATCGTTTCAGTGGGTTCTCTGTCTAGGTCTTTGTCCTTCTTTCCACGGGGCACGTCCTCTTGTACTTGCCCCTGAACTCTGAGTCCCCTGCCTTCTAGACTTATTTACATGCTGTTTAAATGTTCATCGAATGTAAACCCGCCAGCCCTCCTTCCCCTCTGTCCATCCCACCCCTGCCCCCACCCTCCTGCCGGGCCATCTCCCAGCTGACCCTGCCGATACCTGTCCCTCCTCCAAGGGCTCCCAACTTCCCCTCTCTACACCCAAGACGGAGCTAAATGCCTCCAGATACCCTGGATCCCACGATACCTGACAACCTTGGTTTAAATCATGTTTGGATTCCTAGGCAGTGTCAGCAGAATGTAAAGAGAAGCCTTGAGCAAGCACAGGACTTTTTCTGCCAAAGCGAGGCCTGGGCTGTTCAGGCAGAGAGGCTGGGTCGGAAAACGCTCACGTTCCTGGCTGCATACTGTTCAAAGTGGCACTGGGCCGGCACACACCTCTGCTGGGGAGCACCGAAGCCTTTCCGAGAACATGGGAAGGGCTCTCTCTGTGATTCCGAGAAGAGCTCACTTGTGGCCTTGAAATTCAAGTGGACATTAGAGAAAACCACATTTCTCAGGAAGTTTGTTATAAGGAATCATGCCTGTGAAATTTTAAATGCATTTGTCATAAGAGACTAAATTGCCTCCTTAACAAAAAAATAATTAACCCACTTATGATAGCCTCGAATTATTTTAACTATAATGAATGCATTACTAAGTTAAAAGTGCACTGTTAATTGTTAGTTTAGGAACATTATTTTAAATCACTTTTCTTTCCCTAAATTCTAAGTACAATTCAGCATCCCTAACATGAGTTTTTAGACACAGCATAAACTAGGGTTCGTCCCCGTGGGGACTGTAGGCCCCGGGCCATCGGGGTCTGAGCACTGACACTGGGCAGGAGGGACCACACTTGTCCCCACAGGCTGGCTGAGCCAGGAGGTGCACTGATTAGGATAAAAACATGGAAATTAGGTACATTCAAAATGTGATGCCAAAGTATTTAATGTTAGATGTTTAAAATATGGAGATGTTAAAACATGTTTAAAATAACCCCAGGACAAGCCTCTCTTAAGCGCCCTGTCCACCAGGGCTGCCAGGTGACCTTCCCAAGACCTCCCCCACCCTGGAGCATGGCAACCCAGGAGTGACAGAGGAAGGTGCTCGCCATGCAAACGAGGCTGCCACGCCAGGTCACCACCACGCACAAGCCCTACGCTGGGAACGGGCTGCCTGTCTGCTTGTGATCAGACAGTCGCCATGAAGCCTCGTAAATCGTCCCCTAAATCAGGTAGATTCAAAAGTTGTCCCCCCCCCAACTCTTTTTATTGTGAACCAGGAAAGAGTGCGTCCCACCAGTCCCTGGTTGCGGGGAGGGAGGGTGGTCCCTGAGATGTCCAGCTTCTCAGCGGGGGCTGCAGACAAGGCAGCCTGTCGCGGTGATGAGGACAGGGATGGGGGTGGCGACTGCGCTGCTCTCGGCTCCCCAGGAAAGGTGACAGACTCGGAGACGCAGAACCCCTTTGAAAACACGACACTTTGCGGCCAGACAACGGGATATGAGTCATCGCTTTAAAAATGAGCCACCAAGTCGTGAAAGAAAAAAAGACCAGGAGAAACGAACGCACATTACTGAGGGAAGAAGCCAGGCAGAAACGTCTCTGTGTCATGGGACTCCAACTGCATGACGTCCCAGTGAAGACAAAACTGTGGGGACGGGGAGGGGTCCTGGCACCCGGGCTTGTAGGGGACGTGGTGTGAGCAGGTGGAGGGGAAGCAGCGTGAGCAGGTGGATGCAAGGCTTTCTGGGGCAGTGACACTACTCTGCACGACACCGTATGGTGGGCACCTGTCGTCCCAGACTCGTCCGAACCCGCAGAAAGGATGACAGCGAGAGGCAGCCCATCCTGGACTCTGGGGGACGGCAACACGTCCCCATAAGTTTATCAGTTGTGCCAAACGGGCTTTCTGGAGGGGGACGTTGATAGTGGGGAGGTGGCACATGTGAGGGGAAGGGGTACACAGGACATCTCTGTACCTTCCTTTCAGTCTTTCTGCAAACTGAAAACTGCCCCAAAACCAGTCTACAAAGATTACGGTAGACGTTGAATGTCACCAGCCCTCACTGCACTCTGGTCACATCTCTCCTGCTGTAACACTGGGTCTGAGCGAAAGGAAGGGCGTGGCTTTGTGCTCCAGGGACGTTTGCCAGTGACCTCTGGGTTGTCATGACTGAGGGGGGCACTGAGCAGGCAGGGTCCCCAGTGCTCAGGGCACCTGCACAGAATTGTGCCGCCCACACCATACCATCCCTCACACGGGGGCTCAGGTCCCGCTGGGAAATGCCTCACTGCACATCCTGCAGGTGTGTCCTCGTCTGGGCCCCGAGGACTCAGGGTCGCCTGCTCTGCGCCCCACGAGTGTGGGCCACGGCGTGTCTGCCTGCCAGGGGCTCTGCAGGAGGGCAGCATCTGTGTGCTCCAGGGCAGTGGGAACAGCACTCCACACCCTGTGACCTGGACGAGGGCAGGGGCCGAGCATCGGGAGCATGGCTGGTCCTGAGACGCAGCTGCGAGAAGCCACGTCGGGAAGAAACCCTTCTCTCACAAAGATTCAATGAATATAAGTAAGACCCTGGATCCAACTCACAAGGCACAGGAAATGCAGGGTCAGGAGAACGTGCCCAGTGACCCAACAGGAGGCCATAAGTTCAGAGCTCAGGAAACGCGGCAGGGCAAACAGGCCAGTGTCTTACACAAAGAAACGGAGAACGCAGGCAGGGAAGTCTCAGATATGCCCCCCAGAGCAAGGGACGTACAGGAAAGAGTAAACAAATGGGACCTCATCAAATTAAAAAGCTTCCACATGGTTAAAGAAAACATCAGCAAAAGGAAAAGAGGACCAACCATATGGGAAAACATATTTGCCAATGACACCTCGGACAAGGGTTTGATCTCCAAAATATATCACACGACTCCACTCCAGGAAGACAAAAAAAAAATTTAAAAATGGACAAAGGACCTGAATAGCCACTCCTCCAAGGAGGACATAGAGAGGGCCCAGAGACACGTGAAAAGATGCTCAGCATCACTAGCCATCAGAGAGATGCAAATTAAAACCACAATGAGATACCACCTCACACTGGTCAGAATGGCCATCATTAACAAATCAGCAAACAACAAGTGCTGGTGAGGTTGTGGAGAAAAGGGAACCCTAATGCACTGTGTGGTGGGAATGCAGACTGGTGCAGCCACTGTGGAAAACAGTTTGGAATTTCCTCAAGAAACTAAAAACGGAACTGCCTTTTGACCCAGCAATTCCACTGCTGGGACTATATCCTAAGAATCCTGAAACACCAATTCAAAAGAATACATGCACCCAATGTTCATAGCAGCACAAATCAGAAAGCCAAGTGCAGGAAACAGCCTAAGTGCCCATCAGTAAATGAGTGGATCAAAAAACTGCGGTGCATTTACACAATGGAATTCTACGCAGCAGAGAGAAAGAAGGAGCTCTTGCCCTTCATGGAGGAAACTGGAACTCACGCCTTGGGCAGGGGTGCAGTGAGGGAGCTAAACCCCAGAAAGGAGGGGCCAGGGCTGAAGAAGGCCAGGCGCCCACTCTTCCACATAGCCTACGAGAGCTGAGCCCAGGGCCTGGGGACGAGGGGACAGTGGTGCCCTCTAAACTGAGGCAGCCTGGGGCTCTTGCCCTTACAGGGCTCCGCAGGTGGAGGATGCATGCTTTCACCCGTGTTTGTGCGTGTGGCGAGGGGGGAGACCCTCGGCCCTGGCAATGAAATCACCGAGCAGGCCCCTTGACGTGGTAGTTGCCCTATTGTCCTGGCTTTCTCATCTACTATCTTAGGGAGAAAATGAAGAAAACAGGGTTAAATTAACCAGAAAGAATGAATCAAGACAAATACAACAATGAGTCAGTAAATAACACTTAGGACATAAATAGACATTCTCTTCTGGCACATTTTCTCAGTTGTGGGTATGTTAAGTTTTACTGAGGAAAGCAGATGTCCATGGCATTAAGTGGTTGGAGTGACTAGAGCACAGAAAAGTGCGCCCTCGTTTTTTCCCAGGTGATACGCAGCTGTAGCTGTCATGGACAAATCGATGTGAAGTTTGCTGATTGCTCTGAGTGGAAAAGCAATAATACTCAATAACTATGCCCCCGTCCTTGTGATGGTCACATGTTAAATTCCATGGTATACACTCAAACCAAAGAGCACAAATTGTCACAAGATAGATCAAAGACCTAAACATAAAAATTAAAAGTATAAAACCCTTATGAGAAAACAAGGGAAAGCTTTATAGCATCAGATTTGTCAGTGATTTCTTGGATAGGACACCAAACAAGTAGCAGCAAAAAGAAAATAAGTGGGACTTCATCAAAATGCAAGACTTCGGTGTCTCAGACAAAGGCTGTGGGCAGCGCGAGGAAGGAAGTATTTGCAAATCATATACGAGATAAGAGGAAAACATCCCGAATGGAGAGAATTCTTACAACTCAGAAACAACCAAAGTAGCCCAATTAAAATGATTTTGCGTGGATCGGTCCACGGAGTCAAATGTGTGTGTGGAGGGAGCAGACCCGGAGAGCCGGCTGAGCGCTGCAGGACCAGAACGACGCTGGGGGAGGGCGCTGGCTGACCTCAGGGCTCCCTGTGAAGCTGCAGCCATCAGGGCAGCGTGCTGCGGGAAACGGCGAACAGACAGACCGCTGGAGCGGAGCAGAGCCCAGGGCAGACCCCCCCCCACACACACAGACGATCGATATTGACAAGGGGTACATCGATACACTGGAGCAAGGGTGGTCTCTTCAACGTGGTGCTGGAACAGCTGGGCATCTTAGAAGAGAACAGGGCAGAAGTCTAGGTAACCTTGACAGGGCGACAATTGTTTGAATATGACACCAAGGACACCATCCAGAGAGAAACGATGAATAAGCTAGACTTCGTCAAAAACAAGTTTTCTGGGTTCTGCAAAAGGCACTGTCAAGAGAGCTAGAAGATGAGCTGTAGACTGAGCAACAGTATTTGCAAAAGACACATATCCTGTAAGGCACTGCTACCCAAAATACACAAAGACCAAAACTCAAAAATAGAAAAACGAACACCAATTAAAAGTGGGCAAAAGGCCTGAACGGAGACACCGCCAAAGAAGACATGCGGGTGGCAAGTGAGAGCTCGAAAGCTGACCAGCTCCGTGCCTCACAGGGAAACACTGACTGAAACAGCAGGGAGATGCCCACTCTCTCCGGTTGGAACGGCCAAAATCCAGACACTGACAGTACCCGGTGCTGACGGGGACTCGGAGCATCAGGGACGGTCCCTCCTGCTGGGGGAACGCAGCACGCCGCAGCCCTTGGAAGACAGTTGGGTGGGTTCCTGCAAAACCACACACACTCTCCTCTGCGACCCAGCAACTGTGCTCCCGGTGTTGACCCAAAGGAGGTGCAGACCCATGTCCACGGGGAGACCTGCGCCGATGGTCACAGCAGTTTCCTTCACCATCGCCGAGACCTGGAGGCAGCCAGGGGCCCCTCGGTGGGTGTGGAGGAGCACACCGCGGTCCCTCCAGACGGGGGATTATGGAGCAACTGAAAGAAACGGGCCATCGAGTCACGAAGAGACTCACGTGAGTGACTGAGTGGGGAAGCCAGTCTGTGATGGCTGCGTGCTGCAGGGTGCCGACTCTGTGACACTCCAGACGAGGGGGAACTAGGACACAGTGAAGATGAGGGGTTCCAGGGGACAGTGGGGGTTGAGGGGAGGACGGTCAGCGTGCAGAGGACTGCGGGGCAGGGGCAGGGCCAGGGCTTGGTCTGGCCCTACAGCGGTGGACCATGTCCCCATGCATTTGTCCGAACTACACCGAGAGGGAGCCCTCATGAGGACTGCGAGCCTGGGACACCAGGACGCGGCCATGAGGGTCCATCACGCGTGGCCAGTGCACCCCTCCCCCGGGCGCACCTGATGGGGGGGGTTGGGCGTGCGCAGGGCCGGGGCATCTGGGAACTGTCTGCAAGCTCTGCTCCATTTTGCTGGGATCCCAAAACTGCTCTGGAAAACGAGGTCTGCCCGGAAGGGGAAAATCTGCTGGGCTGGCAGCTGGCGTCGCCCTGGCCTCGCCATCCACGCAGAGCAGGAGCGTCCTCGCACCGCAAGTCTCCTTGCGCACGACAAACGTGGCGCATCTCTTCATCAGTTCCAGCCTCCTTTCATCCCTCACCACAGCTGCGTGGCTCTCAGGACACACGCCTGCCCTGTTCTGTTAGATTTATCCTTCAGTGTTACCACCGGGGATGCTTTTGCACGCAGTTTTAACTTCGGTTTCCAACGCTCACGGCTAATGTGCCGCAGCGCAGTCAGAGCAGGCAGCTTTAGTCTCCTGGTGGGGGGCAGTGCTGGTTGCTGGCTGCAGTGCCGAGCCTGTACCTGATCCCGGTGGCCCCCAGGTCCCACCCGCTCTCCCCTTCCTCCCAAACCTCCAGTGAAGGCCCCCCGCAAGGACACCTGCGGGCGAGTGGCCCCCTGGCCCCGCTCCCAGACTCCACACTGGTGCAGGAGCAGCCCTGCTGGTTTCTCTCCACCCACCTCGGTGGGCTGCCCCGCCCACCTGGTCCACACTGAAGGGGCAACTCGACACGCCCCCCAAGGGGCCGCTGTCCTTCAAGGACAAGGTCCGCCTGGTTGCCTGCTCCCTGCTGAGCTCAGGGCAAGTTATGACCTTGTGGATCAGCTGGCTTTGGCTGTTACAACAGCTCCGGGTTTTCTGCAGCCGAAGCAGAAGCAGAACGCGGAAGGCTTTTGTTGTTTGCTTGCTTGCTTTGTCCCAATAATCTATCCAGTATTTTTCCCAGAATTAAACAGGTCTTCCATGTGAGATATGACAATCAAGAAGCATAATTTGTGCTAATTCCCAGTTCGCTGAAGAGTGTGTCCCCTCCAGCTCTTGGGCACACAAGCGTGACGCCGACTCTGTATGCGGTAGGCCCTTGGCAGAGGCTCCAGTCGCCAGGGGCGGGGGCTGAGCACCCTGCTCCATGAGAGCCCTGGGCGAGGGCCCTGGCTAGGCGGCCCGGTGGGTTGGAGAGTCGTCCTGGGCACCAAAAGTCTGCGGGTTCGGTCCCTGGCTGGGGCATGTGCGAGAGGCAGCTGACTGATGTCTCTCTGTCCCAGTCTTGCTCTCTCAAATCAATGCGCACGTCCTTGAGGGAGGATTTGTTTTAAAAGCCTCATATGGGCAAGTCAGCAGCTAACACTGTTTGTTAAAATTAACAGCTAGAAATCAATGCCCTGTCCAACAGAGGTACACTTTAGCCAGAATTGATTTTTTTTTTTTTTTGAGGAAGGAAAATAACATGGAGAGAAGGGTGGGTACCTTTTAACTTAAGAAGTAAAGTCTTTTGACCTTCCTAATTCAATGGTTGGGGGAAGGCAGAGTGAAGCGTCCAATGTCAGAAATAACAGTATTTGCTTGTATATACAGAAGATGGTTTTTAAAAGCGCATATTGAAATATTTCAAGGTGAAACGTGTGATGTATATAAAATCAACAAAAATGTTACCACGTTAAAATCCTCCCCTTGGCCCAAGAACTAAATTTTACAGTTGCTATTTTCAAATCGAGACGCCACTAATGGAGAGCAGGCAGACAGCTAGTGGGGGGGCGGTCAGGGTCAGAGGGCTGAGCAGAAAGGAAAAGGGCTCAGGGACACGGACCACAGTGCGGGGATGGCGGGGGGTGGGGCGCAAGGGGACGACAGGGTCATGGAAACACGACAATAAAGATTTTTTTAAGAAGACCCGGCATTCTGTTGTTAAGGCTCTTGTGGCCGGAACACACGGTGGTCCCCCCACCTCCCGTTTGGTCTTGTGAAGAGATCGGAGCCCCTGGCCCCACAGATGGCACCGCTGTGATGGACGGGACAGCAGCACCCAGAGGTGGCCACATGCTGTGACCATGTCACCTCCCGTGGCAAGGGGGACGTTGCCGGAGTGTTTACATTGTGGACTCTGAGATGGGAGATGACCCGGATTCCACAGGTGAGTTTGACTTTATCACAAGGGTGTTACAGGAAGGAGGAGGAGCGGGTGTGTCGTGGTGGCAGGGTCAGAGCAATGCCGTCGCTGGGTGGGGCCGCGGGCCAAGAACTCGGGCGCCTCTAGCATTTGGAAGAAGCTCTGGCACGGGAAGCACTCGAGCTCTGGCAACAGGACACAGCTGGGCTGCACTGAGATGTTCGAACCTCTGCCCTCAGAACTGTGAGGCGATAAATCCCCGAGGTCTGGAACCGCTGGTGACAGCAGTGACTGGAAACCAACCCAGCCCCAGGGGGGCTGCCTGACTGTTCGGTCAGCATCCCGCCTGTCTCCTTCCTCGCTTGGTCATTCTGTGTGCAGAGTGACTCTCTGCAGGGTCCTGTGAACCCATCGCCGTGTCCCGTGCGCTGCCGCCATTGCTTCCCGGCTCAAGGGACACCCTGGTGCCAAGAACAAGTGTCCTGAACAACCACGTGCTCTAAGCTGCTTTCTTGGGACAGGCGCTGAAGAAGTGTGTGTGGGCGAGCACTCAGCCGCCAGTGGACGAGGAAGGGGGAGAAGGCGAAGCGAGGGGGAGGGGCTTCCGTCACGTCTGAGAGCTCGGTCACTTCGTGTTCAACGGGATTTTCTAGATGCAAAACTGTTACAGGGTGCAGCCAAGAGGGGGGACCCCAAATAGACATTTGAAATGGGGTCCAGAACTCAAAGTGCCCAGGAGATTCTAAGATGTCTTCACCCCTTCCCCCACAGGTGTGAGTTGGGGGAAGGGGCACACAGAGCAAGAACATGCCGGCAGCTTTGCAGCTAATCCACAGCATGGTCATTTAACATACCTATAGCCTTAGGCTGGTCGCTTGAATATGCTAAATAGCTATGGCCAGGCTCTGGGCCAGGGGGATGGAAAGGGACCACCCCCCCCCATACATAACCTGGGGGCAGGTCCCCGGAGTTACGGTGCCTGCGTGGGAACTTGGAGATGATTGGCTCCATACCGTGGGGCCACACCTGCCCTCACCCACGATGGTGGCCAAAAAGGCTGGAAAGAATGGGAGATTAAGGGCGGGTGTGGCCAAGTGTGGGAGGAGTCGGAACTGGGGCTGCAGAGGAAGATTGGCGAGGGGATTTAAACCCAGACACGGCAGCCATAGGAGAGAGAACCACACAGCTTTTGGAAGAGTAGAGGGCTCCTGCAGCTCTGTGAGAGAGAATTCACCATACAGATTTAGCAGAAAATCGCCACTCGGCCATAGCCGAGTGGCAACCCCGTCTCCCTGCAGCTTTGTGGGGAGAACCACGAGGTTTCCCCAGAGTGCAGACCCCCGCAGCTCTGGTAGGAGAGGACTGTGTGGCTTTGAGGTGCTCCTTTTGGCCACTCAGCCTGGGAAGCAAGAGAGACTTTGCCTGGAAGAAGGGTGAAAGAACTCTTACCAGTAGGCCATGAGACAGTGCTGCATGTCTTTGGATTAATTGGAGATCCTGCCTGGACAGCGACACAGCTGAGGGTGCCGAAAACCGAGGGAGGCCTACCAGCCGAGCTCGGATTACTGGGAAGAACCAGAGGCTGCTTGAGCCACGAACTTCTATTTCCTTTCCCAAGATACAGTACCCCAAACTGGGAAAAGGGGGAAGGAAGGACTGTGTGTGTTTGTGAGTGTTTTAAGGGACTTTAAGATTTTGATGAAGACATTAGGTCACTACTTTAAGTTTGTATAGCACTAAATAAATGTTTCCTTTCCTTTTCACGAATCTCTAGCATTGAGAGACATCTTTCCTTTAAGGCGGCGGACATGATGGATCTGAGTCTCTTTTAGTGATAGTATTATCGTCCCAGGCCCCCTTGTTTGTTCTGTAACAAAACTACGTCGACAGACTTCTCGTCTCCCAACAGGGACTTCTGAGCCCCATGGGTCCCACTGTGGGAACAGAGGCCACCCCAGCGCGTCCCAGGGGTCCTGCGGGCAGAGCAGCAGGAGGGTGAGGGGACGGGAAGGGCCAGAGGAGACGCCTTGAGGCAGACCACCCCCACCGGAGCTTCCACAAAGACCGAGGGCAGGCTGTCTGCTCACCTCTGCTCTCCAAACTGCAAGGGATAAATGCATGCTGTTGAAAATAGCAATGATGAAAAAAGAACTAACATCTACCTCCTGACAGGTAATGAGTTGAACCACTGAATAAAATTAGTGTTACCATATACACAGCAAAGTATCTGTGGCCCAGTAATACACATGGACACAAAAATGTGTGTGTGTGTGTGTGTGTGTGTGTGTGTGTGTGTATACAGAGAGAGAGAGAGAGAGACCCTCATGCCACTCCCTTACGGAAAAGGGATTTGGAGTTGGGCCAGTGTCCTGGCCCCAGCTCATTGTTTCGCTTCCAGAACATTCTTCTCCAGCAAGGAAGGCCATGCCCTTGTTCTGAGGGCTCCTGGCCCTGGGACTCAACGTGAGGTCTGAGTGTCGCCCTGGGAAGGAAGCCGCTGAGACCTCTGGGACTTCGGGGTCCAGCCTTGAGGAGTGGGCTCTGCATGAGTGCCCGCAGCCCCAGGGGGCAGGATGGCCCCTCCCCTACTCCCCCTAGGCTGACATGGCTGGGTAGCCTGGGGACCCTCTGGGGCTCTGGCCAGGCCAGAAGACTGGTCCGGGCAAGCAGTGACCTGGGGGTTCATTTCCAAACATGCTATGAACAGCCAACAGGGACATGTCCCATCAGCAGCACCAGAGACAAGGCATAAGCGGTCAGACGCCTGCAGTGACCACGTGGCTTGTGATCAATACACCCCAGCTGCTGTCTGAGCCTCGGCCTCGCTCAGCACGTGGTTGGAAAAGCAAGCTGCAAGACCCGCCCACCCCTGCCCCACCCCACCCCATCTGGGACCCCACACCTCTCGCCAAGAACCCCCACACCCTCCTTCCCCATCTCCCCGACTTCACTCTGTCCCCAAACGCCGTCTGCTGAACACCTCACCAGCGTGGCAACACTCAAAGACACCAGTGGGCTCCCACCCCCTTCCTGTATATGCCGTCCAGAAAACCCAGAGTGAACCCCAAAGGCCCGGCTGGTCCCCACATCCCTACGCCAGGCCCATCTGCACCGTGAGTGACTCTCGCTGGCTCTGCGGCTCTCCAGCTGGGTCCTGCCCTGCAGCCACACCGATCCCGTGCGCTGGCCCGGCTTCCCCCAGACTTCGCTGGTCAGCCCCTTCCCATCAGCCATGTCCCCCTACACCTGCCACTGGGAGAGGAGGCCTCTCCCTGACCACCACTCCACTTGAGTGACCCACCCACGTCACACTCGGTTCCCCACTTTCTCTCTCCACAGTGCTCCTCACGTGTGCCACAGCCCTCATCAGGGAGTGGTGTCTGCACAAACACGAGCACGTGGGTCCCTGAGGCAGGGACTCTGTCCATCTCAGCTGTCCTGGTCCCTGAGCCACCAGAGCCCGACGCCAGGTCGGGCGTGAGGCGACCGCTCAGCTGAAGTTTGCGGGAAGAATTAAGGCAGAGAAGGGAGTGAGGGAGGAAGGCAAGGGAGGGAAGGGACCCCTGGCGTTGTCGCATGCCCATGGCAACCCGCCACGCCTGCCTGGGGACACACACAAGGCATTTCACCCAGGACATGCCGTCTCGCCTGAGTCCTGTGACTTTGGAAATAGGCGCTTGTGTGTCTGAGTTCTCGGACCGCGATCTCTGGAGTGACAGGGGCGTGTCTCACTTGTGTTTCTGCAATGCGTGAAATTTGCTTGGTAAGTGTTTCTGAATGATGTCTTCAAAGAGATGGGGCCTCCCCTCGGCTCGTCTGCACCTAGGTCACGTGCCGTCTGCTCTGCAGGACCGCAGGTGAGCACAGGGACCTAGGGCCGAGCAGCCTTGGCCCCTAGGACTGCTCCACTGAAAAGTGGGGAGGTGGGGGGAGCCGCAGCCCAGCCCGCAGCCCACGTGCGTGCGGAGGGCCGGGAGGGAGCCGTGGCCCACGCGCCGGCGCTCACTCAGCATGCACTCGGCACAGCGGGTGTTTGCTACAACAGCTCGGAAAAAATGTGTTTTGATGATTCCCTCGAGATTTTCGTGACTCACACCAATTGCAAAGTCGACGTCTCCATACCCAGCTCCCAGCTGCATCTGGGGTGCGAGAAGAGGATTTTGTTTCACGTTTATCACTTCAGAATATCTGAGGGCAAAACAGCAAGCTCCCCGGTTTTCTCCCCGGGCCCCTGGCACCCTCCCACACCCGGATGGCATCACGACGGAGGAAAACCCACTTACAAGACATGTGCAGAACCTCTCTCCCGCAATTATTCAAATTATCCACTTGAGGTTAATAAAAATCTCGGATTTTACAAAAGGAACTTTTATAATTCATGTGAGGTGATAATGTATTCCGCCCACAGCAGAGAAAGGAAAAAGAAAAAGCCGGGGGAAGGTAATTTTCAAAAGCATCTCCAGCGAAAGCGCCTCTGGAATATTTTGTGCCCATAAGAAAAAAACAGCTTTGCATTTTCCCTAATATAGAGAAAGAGGGAATCTGAGGAAGGAGCCAGAGCCCCAAGTGGAGGCACAAGGGGGCCACTGAGCTCTGCTCTGGCCCTGGAAATGCAGGTCGGGCCACGGTCACGCTGCTTTTGGGGTCCCCAGTGTGGGCACAGAGGAGGGGCACACTGCGGAAGCACCATAGGGCAGGCCAGGCTGGCCATCCGGGGCACGGTGGTCCTTGTCACGTTGCTGTGCCCCCAGGCGAGAGCACCAGCCGTGGCACTGGATCCTGGCCCTGATCCCATCAGCTGGGTCCACCTCCCAGCGCCAGGCCGGTTCAGGAGGGTCAGCGTGTTGGGGAAAGATGTCAGAATTTGGGAGGCACCAGGATTTCAGGGGGGCCAGGAAACACCCCAGGACTCACAGGAAGTGACGGGAAACCATGTGAATGTTGGGACTCAGTTCTCTGGACCTTGTCTCTGGTTTCGACCAGACAAAAAAGCGGTCATTTTTAATAAACATACATCTGACGTCTGTGACATTAGAAACTCACCTGCACGTCACCTATGAGTCTGAACTCCAGAGACTGAAGGTCCCACACAGGACAGTGACAGGGAGAGGGACCTGCGTGAAAGGGACCCAGAGGTGGAGTGTCCACGCTGCAGATACGGTGGAGCCACCGCACACTCGTCCTGGGGCCCTGCTCCTCCTCGTCCCCGAAACCACACGGTCCCCCCACAGGTGGATGAGCTGATGAAACCTCTCGGGGTGCGGAGGCCGGGCCTCCCAGACGCGCTGGTCGACCCCTGCAGTCCACACTGGACTGGAGCTCTCCCAGGTGCCCTGACTCCCTGCACCGGTGTCACTCTGCCGCCTACAACCTGCAGGGATGAGATGGGACGCCGGGTCGAGGTGGGACGAGGGACCCCAGCAGCCGGCAGAGCAGGCGCCTCAGGCCGCTCAGGGGTGGACACTGCCTCCAGACCCTGTCCTTGGCCGTGGTCAGTCCCCACCCCGGGTCCCTTGCCACCACCCCAAAGACATTGCTGAGAAGATGCTCCCTGCAGGCACTGCCAGGTGTTTCCCTGGTTTCCAGGATATAGAGGGTGCCGACATGTCCTGTGACAGCGGAACGCATACCCTCCCTCCTCGGAACTTGTGACACGGCTCCCCATGACGGCGGCAGCGGTGGGACAGGCTGCCCAGACACCCTGGCGCCGCCACCTGCTGCCTGCCCACTTTCAACCTCCTTCCTGGCCTTTCGCAGCTGGCACGGGGCCAGGACACAGGACGCACGTGGACTCGGACCACACTGAACGTTCACACGTGCTCTACCCCAAACGTGCTCTAACCTTAAATACGGAGGACATGCAGGCGAAGGAGAGTCCGCCCTCCTCTACAGGGGACCGTGTCTGCGCAATGGTCCCCAGCTGGGGCACTACTGCAGCACCTCCCCCACTTGCAAGACACGCCCCCTCACCCCTCACCCCTAGGCGTGGCCATGAGGTCGGCCCACAGCTACCAATCAGTGTTGTTGACTGAGCGAGTGACCCTAGGTGTGACTCACCTTTTCTCCTAAGTAAGGTGTTTTGTCACCTGACACTTCAGAAGCTGTGACGTGTTTTGGGCTCAGCTGATTGGCATCTACCCTCCCTTCCCTGAGCTATAAATCCTCCAGCCAGCGAAGGCCAAGGAGACGGCAGGGGGAGCTGGGCCGGGGGAAACAAGGCCATGGCAGAGGAAGCCCACATGGCGCCAACCGCTTCCACCCTCGCTCACATCCCCCTCCGCTTTCCCGGGGCTCCGCCCACAGACGCAGCGACGGTGCATCCTGTGGGGCTCCCCTGGAACTGGCGTGGAACTCCCTTTCTTCCTTTACTCAGAGCTGAGGGGACCTGGACTATCTGTCACCCAGAAACAGTGACATTGGGAACCACGAATGACTCCCTAGAGCCACTTTCCACTTTCAAAAACACCTTCAAAGGGGTGGGTGGATTTTGCTACATTCCTGCAGCCAATGAGCATCTACATTCCCATCAGAAATGTGAAGCATGAGGCCTGGCTGGTGTGGCTTACTTGGTGGGAGTGTCACCTCGTAGACCAACAGGTCACAGGTTCAATTCCCGGCCAGGGCACATACCTGGGTTGTGGGTTGGGTTCCCAGTTGCGGAGCATGCAAGAGGTGACCAATCAGTGTTTTCTCTTGGGCATTGATGTTTCTCTCCCTCTCGTTCTCTCTCCCTCCCCCTCTCTCTGAGAACCAATGAGTGTGTCCTTGGGTGAGACATGTTTTTTTTAATGTTAAGGTTAAGACGACTCAAGAGCAGGCGGTCTGGGGAGGTGGAGGCCGTCCTGGGTGAAGAGATGCTGGGTTGTGCAGGCCCCTGAGGGCACGCCATCACACAGTTGTGCTGCTGACCCGACCGGTGGGCCCCCAACCTGGACAGTCCACACGCCCGTCTTGGCTGAGAGCCGCAAGCCTGCCTCCTGAGGCTAACTGCTAAATTACCCCATTCATCTGCCTGCAAGAAACACACCCAAGGTTTCTTGGGAACCAGAGTCCCCACGAACGCCAAGCAAAGTGTTACTAAAAGTGACAGGCTGTGCTCGGGTCCTTGGTGACCCTGGGCGGTGGAGTCCCTTAATCACTCACCCTGCTCCTGGGCAGGAACAGAGTTGAAGATGTGATTTTTCAGGAAAGTCCCGGGCTCAGATGCCTAGTCACCCTTTCACCTCTGTGGAGTCAACCAGGGCAGGGCTCCTCTCCGCTCCCAGGGGTGCCCGGGGCCAGGGCAAGGGCCACCTGATGTTCGTTTGAGAACGCAGGAAGGCCGCTGCAAGCTCAGAACTGAGCCAGCCCCCTCCACGCACCCGGGGCCTCTGGCCAAGGACGAGGTGGCTTTGTGCAGTTCTGCTTTATTTAGCCGACATCTGATGACATGTGATCGCGAGATGCGGTGGCCCGGGAACTGACAGCGGCACTGCTGTGCACGCGCTCAGGCAGGAGCGAAGGGCCAGCTCTGCTCTGCTTATCGACCCCCCTCCCAGCCCATGCTACCTGCCCGCTGTTTGTGAAAGTCAACGGGCTCGCAAATCCCACACCTTTGTGGTTCCGAGTGGTGCCCGGCCGCACAACCCACGTTGCTATCTTCACAACCACCCGGCCCCTTTCCGAAGCTCCAGCTGCCTTCCAGAGAGTTCTGTACAAGTTCAGGAGCCTGGCCTCCAAGGGAGGGCCCTTCGCTGGCGCTTCCCCGGGCGGGTTCAGCCCTTTCACACCAGTCCTCCTGCAGAAAGCGCCGTGAGCACGCTGCCCCGTTACGCAGCCCTGTCCCCTCCCTCCGTGATGTCCTGGCTGCTCCCGAGTGGAGTGCACGAGGAGAGGCTGCCCCGGCGGCTACTCTCTCTCCTTCCCATGCCTGTCCGCCTTGGATGTCACCGTCCCCACGACACCCAGCTCCTCCTCCTGCTCACGGTCCCCACCCCGTCTCCAGGCGGCCTGACAGGCTGTGTCCCCTCGGGAGCCCACCCTTCTCCAGATGGGCTAAGGAGCTCCTTCCCTAACTCCCAGGAGGTGGGTGACTTACCCTACCTGTGCCCTGCAGATTCCGCACACCTGTCTTTATTGAGAATGACATGCCGCTTCCCCCTTAAAATCCCATGTATGCCAGAATGACTACTCAGGGGCTATTAACTTCAAACATCCATTTCCCCCTCTCCGCCGCCCTCCCCAAGCAGCAGGTGTAATCAAACATGTAGTTACCTCATGCGCGGTCTCCCCTGCGGTGGGCGCCGAGTCCAGGGTCTGGTCTTCCTCGGTGGTCTGGGAACGGAGAGGGGCGTTAGACAGAGCAAGCAGGTCAGCAGACAGCGCCGCGCAGGGCGTCGACACGACCGGCCACCCAGACACCCCATGTGAGCGCAGCAGAGCCTGGGGATGGCCTCGAGGTCCCTTCCCTCCCACCCCAATTCACTGGCATCTACTCGAATCTTCCTGCCAGAGACGCGTCCTTCCTATGACAGGCAGCCACTGAGGCAATGAGGTTTTATAACCACGATTACAAGTGACTAAGTCACCCAAGTGTGTGCTGCTTACACCATAGCTGACAGGAGAATCCAGGGGACGCGGGTGGGGGCGGGGTTGCTGTGGGCCAGAAGACGGAGACACACAGGTGACAGCGAAGGTTCGCAGGGCCCCTGCCTGCTGGAGCAAAGGCACGACCCCCTGCTGAGCTCCGAGGAGGAGTGAGTCTCAGAGCACCCGGTCCTGGCTCATGGAGGCAGACGCTCAGGTGTTTGCAGGCGGAGGAGTCTCGCTCGGCTGCAGTGTCCTGGCCTGGGTCTGCCAGCTGCTTCGTGACCTTAGGCAGATGGCTGGCCCGGGGCCTCCAGACCTCCATGTCCCCATGCAGGACGTGAGGACAGGACAGCACCTGCAGCCTGGGGACGTGGAGGGGACTCGGTGACGTAACCCCCACACGGCAGCACTCTGCTCGGCGCCACTGAGGGGCACTCAGCTGCTGCCACTGTGTCTTGCTGCTCCTTCCAGCGCAGGAGTCAGAAGCTGTCTGTCACGCTACCGGCTGGAAAAGGAGACTTCTGGGGCCTCCTTTAGTCTGCAGCGCTCGAAAACGGGGCTCTTCCTCGCTCCGACGACGTCCCGGGAAGACAAGCCGGGCTCCGTCCTCCGAAGCAGCACCCGTCACACGGGCCATCAGACCTCGTGGGCCGGCTCCGCACTCCCCTCTCTCAGCGTTTCTCCCCAGCCCGCCCTGGCCTCGGGGACCCCACTGGGGAGACGGGGTTTAACTCAGCAAAGCACGACTCACACAACTGCCTCGCCAGGCCGGAGTCCTCGGGGATTTTGCGGCGGTCTCAGTTTTAATTAGCATACGTTTCTTTGTCAACACACCTCATTAGTGGGCCAAACATGCCACCCAGAGCAATTTCTAAAACCACAAACACTTCCCCTAGACAGTCAGTGGCCTTTCCCGGTCGAGGGGCTGATTTTCCTGAGGGACAGTACACAGTATTTTTTCGTACGGTGAGCCTCCCACCGACGTAGCTCAGGTCCCTCAGAGGGCGGGTGGGAGAGCCAGCCGACTGGGAGCAGCTCACGAAGACCGCACAGGGCCAGAGTCCACGGGCGGAGGGAGGCGGCCAGCCCCAGAGCAGCAGCACCGCGTGAGCACCGGTCCCCGCAGGCCTCCTGGCGGGAATGGCGTCCTCCGGGCGGGCTTTTGGGACATTGCATTTGGTCTCCGGAGGCTGAGTGCACTGCGCCAGGCTCTGCCCCATTTCGTGACATGCAAGTTATTTCACAGCCATACAACACAGAACGTGGGCGGCACCGGAAAGTGAAATGGGCCTCTAAGTTCCAGAACTGACGGGGGTCTCACATCTGTCCATATTTGGAAGGGTCCTCAGGCCTGAACGGGCACCACTCAGAACCACAAAGTTGTTGCACGGTGTTGCATGCCCAAGGCTTGCACGGCGTCATGTAGGAGCTCGGGATCTCTAATCCAGGCTGAGACTTTGGGTGGGAAGAGCCCCGGTTTATGGGGGTCTGGGTGCACAGGGAGGGCCCTCCTCTCCACCTGTCCACCGGCAGCCTGGAGGCCCCTCGGGGTGTCCGGGTTTCCTTGTGTGCGGCTGCACATCCCTCGGCCTTGGAACCCGTCACCACAGCCCTGGGAAAGGAGCAGGTGGACAGCGCAGTCACCAGCAGCTCTGCTCTGACTTCCCTTCGTGTGGCGCTCCCCTCGCTCGGGGCCGAGGTGCACTTTGAAAGTGAGCATACTCCTGGCAGGTCCGCAGTCAGTCCACCTGAAGAACGTGTGAAACCCAAGCTGCCCCCCAGAGCTCAGTCAGGGCCAGAGATGTCCTGCCGAGTCCCAGGGCGAAGGTCAGAGCCTCTTTCTCCACTCAGCCCCTCTCTCTGCAGGCTCAGCCGAGGCCAGACCCTCCCCGCCGATGGGTCTCCTTCCTGGGGCCCAACCCCAGATACACAGGGCCTGGTTGGCCAGGAGGGCTTGGGCAAGCACCAGGACACCAGAAGAGGACCTCCGGCCCATCGTGAATTCCATTAGAAAATAAACCTGTGTTGGCAGCCCTCGTGAGTGACAGGCTGTTTCTCAGGCACTGGCTTCAAGACCAAGGCTTGCACGGTGTCATGTAGGGGCAGAACGACAGCAAGGAGGAGCCGTGAGCCCTGGCTCCCGCCTGGAGCATCTCTCAGCGGCCCTGCCCTGCGGCGGCCGCTCCAGCCGAACCCAGCCAGGCTCCCCCGGTGCTGACCAGCCTCTGAGTGCGCTGGCCCACCCACCCCAGGCTTGTTCATCAGCAAGTTTGCCCGCATCCCAGAACTCGGGATACAAACTGTGAGTACGTTCTCCTCTAAAACAGAACCTCTCACTCAGTTTACAACTAGGTCACGTGGCGGCAGAGTACTTGCTACAGAAACAAGTAACGTTTGAAATAGGAAGAACCGAATGCATGGCGCCGGGTGTGGGAAACCAGGCACACGGCAAAGCCTGGACTTCTGACGCTTGGGTGTGTGGTGGAAACGGTCTGTTCTCAGCTCAGTCGGCGTCGCTGTGAGCAAGCCCCAGTCTGTCTAATAATTCAGTAGGTGTCGGCGCTGTGGGGGAGCCTTGTCTTCCAGGAAAAGTGCGTGTTGGCCATCTGTAATTCAGATTACACGAACCGAATTCCGGGGAAGAGTGCGCCACGTCCCCGGGGATAGTACGCAGCCGCCCCGCTCAGGGCGGCTCCTGCGCCAGCTGGCGCACCCAGCGGGCCCACCCTGCTTGCTCGCTGGGGAGGGGCGGTGAGCACCGTCCCCCCTGACCTCTCCCCTCCCCCGACCACCCCCGTTTGTGGAACACGGACCTGGTGGGACTCCTTACGAAACAAGTCCCGTTTGTTTGCCGTCTGCCTTCGTCCTTCACGGCAGCAGAGGGAGTTTCATCCATTAAAGCCACTTGTTGAGGGCACACACGCCGATGCAGGGCGATCGGAAGGCGGGGAGACACGGAGACACAGGCGTCGGGAAGCATCCGGAGCTCGGTCTTCATGCATGTGCGGATGTGTGTTTACACCCCGCACCCTGCTGCGCGTACGTGTGCACACGTGTGTGATGTTTACGTGTATGTCTGCACGCGTGTTGTGTAACACCATGTGCACCCCTCCACACAGTCACTACCCGAGCCTCTGCCACACGACGGTCAGCCTACGACCCCGAACTCACCATGGCAAATGTGCACCACGTCCGCAGTGAGTTAGGGCCCCGGGATCCGGGGGAGAGCTAGCTCTCTCTCCGCCACTCACCTCTATGTCCATGGGCTCCACCTCTATCTTCTTCCATAGCTCCAGCAGCTGGGCAATCGGCATTTTTCAAAACTTTCCCTCTGGCCACGTCCAGGCGGTGAGAAAGGAAGCGGAGGCACCAGGCAGCCCCGGGCCGGCCAGCCGGATGTCAGAGGCTGGGAGCAGAGGCCAGACCCCGTGGGCCGAGGGGCCAGGGCAGCGGGAACCCAGGGGTCCTCAATATGGCTGCGGGGCCTGGGCGTCCTCTCCCCACCAGCCCGGGGCTGCTGCTTCCCGCTCGCTGGCTGGCTGACTCGCTCTCTTGCTGAGGCTGCAGGAGGAGGAGACAGTCGCTGCTCAAGTGTCTCCGCTGTGACTTTGGCGGAGAGCAGCCTGACGGGCAGCATCAGACCAGGTTCCCAGCCTCCCTCCCCCTCCCCCCACTACTTTACCTTAATGGGCTGTAAATGGTGGGTGAAAGTTGGGTCTGAGGATGCTGCTGCCATAGAAACTGCATAGCAACCACGGCCTGGGGGAGGGGAGGGGAAGGGAGGGGAGGGGAGGGGAGGGGAGGGGGCGGGGCCCCATCGCAGGTTCTGCCCTTCTCCCCCCACATCGTGCATCCACTAGGGTACACATGCACAGGCACAAGCACACACTCACACACACCTCCCTTCCTTTGCTTAAGACTCCTCTGAGCCCCACACGACCACCGTCAGCCACAGGAATATAAAGGGACCGGGAGAGAAGCCAGGTGCCGAGGGGCGGCTGTCCCAGTGCTAATACTCCAGCGGCCCCCTGTCTCACAGAATTGCTACCGAGGGGGCAGCAGAAGCAGCCTCTCCCAGCCTGCCCCGCCCCGCCCCACCCCTCCCCACGCAGCCTGTCCACACCTAGGAGAACAGTAACCTGAGATCCAAGGGTGAGGTGGGGGGACGGGGCGGGAGCCTTGGCTGAGGGTCTGCCCCCAGCTGCCCAGCTGCCCTGGGCTGGCCCTGGAGCCGAGCTCTGACCTCAGTCCCACTGTGGGGCTGCAGGGCTGTGCTGGGGAGAGAGCAGGGAAGGAGGGCAGGGTGGAGGCTCCAGAGGGACAGGGTCTGCGGAGGTCGGGACCAGGCTTTGGGGGAGGAACCTCCACTCGCACAACAGCCCCAGCTACTGCGGGTTCCCACCCCCTTCACAGAAGGAGAACAAGTCGGGCTGCGGAGCAGGAGGGAGCCGGGATCCCAGGTGGCAGAACCGGAAACGCATCCTGGTGGGGCTGACTCACCAGGGATGGCAGGCGGTAGAGAGGTCCCCTCGGGTCTGTCGGTGGGGGAGGGAGACACTAGGGCACAGTGTCCTGGGGGAGAACTCCCATTTCACTCTGTCTCTCGCTCACTCACTTGCCCCTTTTGTCTTTTCCTCACTCCATTTTTGTCTTAGATTAAAAGTTGTGTGAAAACGCACTCATCTCCCCAGGCTCCTGAGTGCTCATCTGGCACCATTTTCTGTTCCCTCCTTTGGGAAATCATGCTGAAGTCCAGCACCCTCTAATGTTGTTTCTGGAGTGAGTTCGTTTCTGTAGCAAATGCCTTTAACCCGGAGAAAAACATCTAAGAAAATGGCTCACTGCTTCCTAACATTATCAATTCCTCTGTCTTTTTCATCATTATAAAATCACTAAGTAACCTAGTTAATTAGCAAAAAAACCCAAACAACTAAATTAAAAAGAAATAGCCCAAATCCCAGATATTTTATATTTCAGAGCAAAAATTAAAGAGTCAGACTTAACAACAAAGGTTTCATTTTGTGTTGATTTAGGAGTCTCCCTGTGGCCAGTAGGCAGGCAGACAGACAGACAGACAGCAGCAGCGCAGGGATGGTGGGCAAGGAACAGAAGGTCACAGGCAGGCAGCTCCCCCATGCCCAGTAGCGGGCAAAGCTGGACAAGTTCTGCAGGGGGACCTCGCCCCCAGGGCGACTCTCCTCCCCCAGCACACCCTGGGCCTGGGGCGCAGACCCTCCCCTGACCTTTCCTCCCAAGGCTTGTCCCTCACCAGGGGCGTAGAGCCCCGTGGAGGAGGAGCAAGGGGCCCAAGTGTGGCCTCCTGTGACCCCGGGTGCTGGCAGGACCCCTGCTAGGCACGACCCCCGAGGGAGTACATCTGGGCCCCAGAGTGTTCCAGCTCCAGGCCCAGAAAGGCAGCAGCACCAGAGGCAGGGCCAGCTGCACTGACTGCCCTGGTGCAGCCCAGTCGGTGGGGACCAGGACCCGGGAAAGACACACCTGGAGAGAAGCATATTCCACTGAAACTGCCCCCTCCGACAGCCCCTAAAATAATCCCCACCCTGAATGTCAGGACAGAGGGCCCAGCTTTTCCCATCCCCTTCCCCCTTCTCTCTTCCCCTCCCCCTCCCCCCTAAGCTCCAAAAGCCCTTCTGCTGGGACTTGCTTTCTGAGCCCATTCTCCGACTCCCTCCTCCCTCCTCTGCGCCCTTCTAAACAAACCTTCTCTTACAGTTCGAGTCCTGGCTCTGAGTTCCTTCCAGCCGGAGCTCGGAGCTCCAGTGCCGAGGCTGCCGAACCGCGAGGTCTAACATCTGGGGCTGTTTGGCCACCACCAACTTTATCTTTCTACAGAACGAGGGAGGCCAGTGGGATCTCGGAAATTAATTCCATTCAAAATAAAAATACTACCAGCACTGCTTCTTTTCCAAGCAGACGTGCATTGGCCCACAGAGCCAAGTGCCGGTGCCAGCGTGTTCACCGCAGTGAGGAAACGGGGCATAACTGGAAAGGTCACAGATAAAGTAAAGGGGTTTCTATGCAATAAAGATATCGGAACCATTGATGTGAAAATGGTGCTGAGGAGATGTCAAGACTGTTTCTGAAAACACGGAGCTCCTGAAGACAGTGGGGAGAGGGAAGAACTGGGCTCCTTACTGATGTTCATAAAACTTCCACGTTCTGGAATTTTCCATAAGCATTCTGACATGGGCCTCACGGGAGGGAAACAGGAGCCTTTCCTTTGGGGAGGGTCACAGAAGATGAGGACCTGCAAGAGAACTTCACCTGGCCTCCTGTGACTGGGGAGGGGCCGTGGGCTCAGCTGAGGAGCGGAACTGGGGCGCGGGCTGGGGCCACACCGGACTCGGTCACCAGACACAGAAGAGCTGGGATTGGCCCTGAGCAGTGGGGCTCGGTCGGCTGGGCGTCACCCTGCAAGGAGGAAGTGCAGGGGTTCAGGTCCTGGCCCCCGGCTGGGGCGCACACGGTCCCCCATCAGGGCGCCTGTGAGAGGCAACAGACCCATGTTTCTCTCCCCCTCTTCCCCCCTTCCTTCCCCCTCTCTGAAAATAAATATACAAAATCTTCTTTTGAAAAGAGCTGTAATTAAAGGCATATCTTAGGAATTGCTGAAAATACAGTTCATGATTTAGCACGCACGAGTCTCCTTTTAAACTATGCAGATGGCAGACCACTGGAGGGGCTGATGGTCATTGCCCGTTTTACACAGGAGCCAGGCCCCGGGGGCAGGGAGGTGCCGGACCAGGGGGGCGAGAGGCGTGTGCACCTGGGGCTCTGAGTCCACATCTCCGTGAGCAGCACGCTCTGAGTGGCGCCTCGTGACGCCCAAGGTTGCCATCAAACAGCCAGCAGCCCCCTCAGAGCAGTTCTCACTCCCTCAGTTTTTAAACATGCGGCACTTCTGTGGGTCCGACCAGCCAAGATGCAGCCCCAGGCGTGCTGGACAGACAGACCAGGACATGCAAACAGACTACCTAGGGAACCAAAACACGGAATAAAGTAAAAGACGACTTTCAAAAACAATAAGGGTCCAGAAACACGTGAGCTGCATTTCAAGTTGCATTAGGAGCCCTGGTTGAGTGGGTCAGTGGGCTGAAGCATCACCCAGTACACCAAAACGTTGCAGGTTCGATTCCCAGTCAGGGCACATGCTTAGGCTGCAGGTTCGATCCCTGGTTGCGGCATGTGCGGGAGGCAGCCCAGCCGTGTTTCTCTCTCACATCGAGGTTGCTCTAGCTCTTTCCCTCCCTCTGTCTCCAAAACCAATAAACATGTCCTTGGGTGAGGATTTTAAAAAACTGATCATGAAATAAAGTTGCGTCAGGAAACACTAACAATCAGAGGACACTTGTTCTGAGAGGAAAGAACGGTTATGTCTAAAACTCCAAGGGATTCGACTCCAAAGAAGCGAGGAAACCGGGCCTGGCCAGGAGCGTGTCCGGCGGAATTCTGGGAAACCCCGAGGCACTTTCTCCGCACGAGCAGCACCTCCCGAAGCTGATTTCCGAGAACCTGCCACACAAGTACCAGCTTCCGAGAAGCTCCCTGCTGGAGGGGGTCTTTCAGGTGGCAAACCTGCCGACCAGCCACGGGGGGGGGGGACTGTCTCCAGGGTCCCTGGTCACAATGTCCCTGTGGGAGGAGATTCGTGACTTGGCCTCACCTCACTGAGTCTGGCCTCCAGTACGAGCCCCCACTGTCCCGAGTGAAGGGAGGTCTGGGGACCCTGCGTGCTCACTGTCCCTTACCCCGTAAAAAGCACAGGAGACAGCCACCCACCCTGTGGGTTCCAGTACCCAGAGGGAAAGCTCCGTCTCCCCTAGAACAGACGTGGGAGTGAAGCCCTCGGACCTGGGCCCGCTTCTGCCACGGATGCCTGGCGTCTCTGCAGTCCGCCCCCTCGGTGCAGCAGACAGGGCCGCAGCGCTGATGTCTCACCGGTGACATGACAATAAGACAGTGTGGGAAGGGGTTCCCCGATCCAAGAGGGGGCAGCTGGTGCTTGATGACAAAAAGGGTTTGACGTCCGTGCTGTGACCCACATTTTCGAATGACCCAGGAGACTCGCCCTGGGCTGTTCCACTTGGCGAGGAACATGCCCCGTTGCCTCGGTGAGGGAAGAGGACCTTCCATCTCCAGCCAGGCAGCCGCTCCCCAGAGCTTCACGGGACTCTCCCCAAACCTCCTAACCGACTTCGCTTTAATTTAAACAAAAAGGCATGCTATCCATTGTTATAGGCTGAATCGTGCCCCCCACAAAATTTGTGTGTGTGTGTGTATGCATTGACATTCTAAGCCCACAACCTCCGTGTGTGACCTTACTTGAAGTAGGGTCTTTATAGCCAGCATTCCTTCAGACAAGGCCACTCTGGAGGAGGGTGGCCCCAATCCAAGATGACCAGTGTCCTCATAGGAGGCAGGGTGTGCCACAGACCCATAGTGTCCGTGCCACGTGGAGACGAGTGAGGCCGCCGCGAGCCCAAGTGCAACCGGAGCCAGAAACTGACTCTCCCAGGTGCCCTACGAGCGGTGACCCTGCCCACACTCGACCACAGCCTGCAGTCTCCTGAGCCGAGACGACGCATTTCTGTCTGGTGAGACACCCAGCTGGAGGACCCTGTGATGGCAGCTGAGCTTCCTCACCCCAGGGGGGACGAGGGGAGGTCGAGACAGGAGCTAGAAAGCATGCTAACCCCACCACTCCGACGCGGTCAGGAGCTGAGGACCAGGCACAGGGCACAGGGCACAGGGGACATCGGTGGAATTGGCAACAGCTGAGCTTCCGAGATGCTACTACAGGCTCCCAGGAGCCACCCCCTGCATGAGCGCTCTGCAGCGAGGCTGGGAAGACACCAGCGGTCACCAGGAGACAGCCCGTTTTTGGGGGTACATCCAGGGTACCGCTTCCAACATGGGGGAGTCCACGGCTTTTTCCTGAGGAAACTGCTCACAAGGGAGAAAACCAGGCCCAGGGCAGAACTGACAGTCTCCCTTGATCACAAAAAGTGAATTACATGCCGGTAGAACACTTGAAAACAAGCAGTTTTGACTGGCAGTCCTCTCTGCTCAGTTTTTCTCCCGCTGGTGAGAAAAGTCAGTGTGGCCATCCTGGGGACATTCTCGGCCTGGCCAGCCCACCGGTCCTCCTGTGGGTGGTGAGGGGCCTTCCTCTGGGGTACAGACAGCCCTGGGCCAAAGCTTAGGGCTCCAGGTGCGTGACTGCCGTGCTGGAGACAGGAAAGGACACACACACACACACACACACACACACACACACGACGCAGACAGAGTGGAAACGGCAGAGCGCCTGCAGCTGCCTTTTCCAATAGCTCATCCTTGTTGCCCACGTGTCAGGCCCCGGAACGGAGCCCCGGCATGCGAGAACTCCGCGGTGACCGGCTGGCCTCCCGGCGAGACGGCCGCTGTGCCCGTGCTAACTGACGCACTTCGCAGTGAGTGAAGTCATTTCCAAAGATTTATTTCGTTCAGCCTCAAGACAAACATGTTTGTTCCAACACTTATTCCAGCTTCTGCCACGGACACCCGTGGGCACAGGGGCGTGGAGGGGGAGCAGCCCGCGTGTCGCCCCCGTGATATGCAGCACCGCCTCCGAGAGCCGCCAGCGTCCCACAGGCCAGGGGTCTCCAGTGGGCTTCGCAGGAGTAGCTGGGCCTTCAGGAAAGATATTGAAAGGAGAATAACGGCCTCTCTCGATGTTTTTTTAAGCACTTCCTGTTGAACCAACCCAAGTTCCTTTTGGAAACAAAAGTATTAGTGTTCATACACACATTGAATATGTAAAATGACTCTTTAAGAAAAAACAGTGTAAACTTTACAGAACCTGTAGGCACACAGCATCCGGCCGTGAGGACAAGCAGAGGGGTCAGGACCCCAGACTGCCCGGCCACACAGAGACCGTCCTTGAGCGGCTCTCTGGGTCCCCCTCCTTCCGAGGGTGCCCTGAGAAAGAAGTGACCACTCTGAGGAGGTTAGGATGGAGGGAGGCAAAAAAAAAATTCATGAAAATGACTAAAGACAAAAACTAGAGCCCTGACTGGTGTGGCTCAGTGGATTGAGCGCCAGTCTGTGAACCAAAGGGTCACTGGTTCGATTCCCAGTCAGGGCACAGGCCTGGGCTTCGAGCCAGGTTGCCAGTAGGGGGCGCATGAGAGGCAACCACACATCAATGTTTCTCTCCCTCTCTTTCTCCCTCCCTTCTCTTCTACCTAAAAAATAAATAAATAAAATCTTTTTTTAAAAAATGAAAAACTAGAGTCGGTGGTCTCCCAGGCTCCCCATGAGGCCACACAGGACTTGGGAAGGAACTAGAACCAGTCAGAATGTGTTCTGACCTCAGAAAATTAAGCATCGGCATGAATGGCACTTGGTGAATTCTTAAAACCCTGGGAGTCACTTTCTTACAATACAATCACTAAAAACTCGCTGTTTATAGGGAGCTTCCCAATAGGGACCCCTGGTGGACGGGTTTGAAGGGCCTCGTGGCACGGCACTTGTGCCGTGGCGGCCGCCGTGTCGTGGAGGTCCCTTCTGGGAAGAAACAGGAGACGTCCGACCTGGGAGGGGTCCTTGGAATCCACAGAGGAGTCGGGCTCCTTGGGAGAAGGAATAAAGGGCAGGAGACTTCCCAACACGAGTGCAGATTCCCAGGCTCGGGACGTGTCAGGCCCGTCAGGCCCCTCAGGCCCAGCTCTGGATCTTTTCACACACACTCACTCTTGATTTGGTCTCCCACATCTGATCTTTTAAAAATATTTTTTGTTCATTTTTAGAGGGAGGGGAAGCCAGGGAGAAAGAGGAGAGACATTGACTGGTTGCCTCTCGTAGGCGCCAGGACCAGGGACCGGAACCCACAACCCAGGCATGTGCCCTGACCGGGAACTGAACCAGCAACCTTTCAGTTTGCGGAACGCTGCCCAGCCCACGGAGCCGCACCAGCTGGGCCTCTACATCTGATTTGTTTTAAAAGACGAACACTTACTTATCAGGTGGGAAGAATGTAGCAACAGAGTGGACAAGCTCACCCTGACCCACGGCCTTCCACAAGGAACGTTTCCCCTGAAGTGCTTGGAGTAAGGTCGGACGGGAACAGTGAGCGTGGCAGGTGTGCCCGTGTCAGGGGCAGAGGAATGAACAGCACAGACAGAACACATCCAGGGAAAGATGCCCCACAGGACGACACGCTAATCCATGGAGGGACACCACACCCACAAAGCACTCACTCCCTGGCCCCGGAGCCAGGGGACCGGGAAGGTGTGCCACCACACCCCCTTTCCTGCACAGGTGAACCGGAGGCACAGGGGCAGTCGCAGTTGGCAGCACGGGCCACCGGCCAGGAAGCGGCAGAGCCGGAGAGGCGGGAGGAGTTTGAGGGACAGCAGCCCAGTGACCGCCCCCGCGGTGGGGCACGTGGGCGGCCGTGGGCGGTGCTGGCCCTGCAGCCTCCCCTCCGAGGGCAGCCGCTGCCCCTGCTTTGTGGACGGTGACACATGTTTATGAGCATGAAGCAGAACTTCAACAGCCTCCCGGAGGACAAGTCCTCTGCCGCCACCGAGCGCCCTGCGATGCTGGGCACATGTCGGTGGTCCGTAAACGAGGGCTGGCCGTTTGCTGAGGAGAGTTTTTAAGGTAACAACAAAACTGTATGTGTGTACGTGTATGTGCGTGTGCACACGGGAAGGTCACAGACTAGTCCCATGGTCTCTACCCTCTTCGACCTGGACCTCGGCCCCTCTGAGCAGAGGGCGTGTGGGCACATGAACCTCGGGGTTCTCCCTGCTCGGCAGGACCCTTGTCTGGCCCCCAGAATCTCAGTTCGCATTCGGTCCTTGGAGCCCTTGCCCATGAAGGACCACCGAGGCATCGGAGGCTGGACACGGCGGAGGGAAGGCCAGCGGGACAGGACCCAGTGATCCCCCCCCAGGGTGGGTGCACCCGCTGTCGATCCCACCGAAGTGCTGTGATGATGAGTCCCTGCCCCCAGGTCTCAAACCCAAGTTCTGTGAGACGAGTGACGACTTGCAGTCTTGAGAGGACTCCTCAGAGCAGGCCGCTCTCCCGGGAAGCACTCGGCTCTCCACAAGGGACGACAGGCTCCTGCTCCAGAATCCTGTGCCCCGACTTTGCACTCCCAGGCTAACCTAGGAATGACGTGGGGCATGTTTCTTGTGAAGACAGAGAGTCTTGGGGACAGCCCACTCTGGTTGCTCCCCCAAGCCCCCAGGGGACCCCCAGACCCCACGGCAGGAGGCAGGAGGCCCGCAGCCCGAGTGGGGCAGGTGCAGCTCCCAAGTCAGGAGGGTGGGTGGGGCGCCCAGTGCCAGAGCGGCTCGTGCAGCCTCAGCGGGAGCCTGGGGTGCAGCCATGACGCCCGGAGCCCCAGCCCCGTCTCCTCCTAACCACCGTCCCAGCCCCCGCCTGCCCACCTGCGCCTCCTGCTGCTGCATGGGCTCCCCAGGACGCCCGCAGGTGCCCAGAGAAGCAGCTGGCACTCGGAGAAGCAGATGGCTGGGCAGTGGGTGACCGGAGTGGTCCCTAGAGCGTGTGGTCGTCGGGAGACCTCTAAAGGCCCCTCCCAGCTCCCGCCCTCCAGCCCAGTGTACCGTCCACACCACGACTGTGCCTCCTCCCTGGGGGCCTGGCCTGAGCCCGCCCCCTGAGGCCTGAAGGCACGTTCACGCCGCCGTCCTCTGCCAGCAGGTGCAGCTCACGGTGCTGCACAGGCCTGAGCTCTCCCGCGCACAGACGCGGTGCCTCAGCTTTGTGAAACCAGCCCCAGCGCCTCTGACTCAGCGTCCCCTCTGGCGGTCTTGCGCGTGCTGGCTCTCTTCTAAGGCAGGCTTTTGTCCCGTGTGCTGAATGCTCTCCCTCCCACTGCTGATTGCCGCAGCCTTTCAGACAGCAATTCCGTCAGCCCCCCGGAGACTCTGCAGGGCTGGTTTCTGCTCCAGTAGAAATAGGTGTTTTCTGACGGGAGCTGATGCGTGTCCTCTGCCCGGTCACGTGCCGACATGCGTCCGTGGGACTCTGTGCTCTCCACAGTGATGTTTCTCAGTGACCTTGGAAAGGCCAGCAGGGAGGGCAGGGAAGCGAGGGTCTCAGGTGAGCACACAGGGGCATGGGGCTGTGAGACATGCCCGTGGGCAGTGACACCTGCCTCCAGGAAGGCCATGAGGGGGCTGAGATGGCTGCCTGAGCCCGGCCAGCGAGCTCCCACGGCCGCCAGTCAGGGCCATTTGCGGGAACACGGACTCCCTGACCCTCTCTCTCCGCATGTGCCTCCCCTCCCCGACCAACACGAAGTTGTGGGTCCTTGGGCCGTGACGTGTGGCCAGGCAGCGACCATGGTCACAGGGAATGGGCCCAGGGCAAGCCTTCCAACCCATCTGGAAGGGGCAGGGCAGGACCCCGGGGGCGGTGCTGTCCACTCTTCGCCTGGCGACTCATCTCAGCCCCAACCAGCGAGGCCGCGCCTCCGCTTTGCTAGGCCCACTGGCCACGCCTGGGGCCTCTCCCGTCGGCCCGTCCCTGTTCTGGTCGGTTGGCTTCCCTCAGTCCCCTGTGCAGGTCTGCAGGCCAAGCCACCTCTAGCAGGGGCCGAGCCAGCCTCCCCACGGCCACGGCCCCGCCTCGTACGACAGTGGTCCCGTCACCCTGGACTCGTTCACATCCTCGTTCGTGTGCCCAGTGCCTCACACACGCTGGCCAGGTCTGAGACCTGAGCAAGAAAGATGCACCTCCCTGCCCCGGACGCACTCGTGTCACAGGAGCAACCGGAAACCAGTGAGTTCTCCGTGCAGGTCACCAGACGATAGGAGGGTGGACAGGGAGTGCCAGCCGGTGGGGGTGGGGCGTGGATCCACACAGAACAGCCATGAGGTCTCACAGAAGGACCTGGAGTAGGCGAGGGAGCTTGGTCACGGCTGTGCGGGGAGTGTCCTGGCGGGGTCGGCAGGGTTGGCAGGGTGAGGCCTGCAGGCCGTGTGTGCTGGGGCGTGAACTTGGATATGAACCCAGTGTATGCCCCAGGGAAGAAGGGGCACCCCCAGAGAGCCACCCAGCCTTCCATCTACCCAATCATGGCCCAAGAGAACACAGAGCTGAGGGCACACCTTGGCTGGGGAAGGATCAGCCCAGGAGAAGGATAGGCCCAGGGGAGGGATCTGCCCAGGGGAAGGATCAGCCCGGGGAGGGGTGGGGGCAGGGCAGTGGAGTCGCTGTCTGGGTGCTGACCACCTGATTACTGCATGACACTGTGGTCTTCCATCATGGCACATAATATCCTCTTTTACTGCCCGCCTGGTCCCTGCTGGCGGCCTTGACTGTGGCTGAGGGAGGGGCCACCACCGCACGCGCCATTTCCATGGATGTGACGACACCCCACCGTGCTCTGGATGGGGGGGCAGTGCCCTGTGGAACACCTGCGGCGGAGCAAGGACGCCCAGGCCTGGGCTTCCGAGATGCCCAGGGGCTTTGTGCAGAGGGATCTCACTGTCTTGGGGGCTGGAAACCATGGAGACGAGGTAGGCAGCATCTCCACTCGAGGAGTGAAATCAACTGTGGGAGCGGTGAGTGGAGGGACACGTGGTGGATGGGGCAATTGGCATGATCTGTGACTCGTGCCGTTCTCAGAGGCCTCCACCGCTCCATGGCGCCATGTGGCCCTGGCCCCACATCTCACCCCCCATCACAAAGGACCACAGAAACGACCTTTCCTCCATGGCAGGACGAGGGGGGGCTGCATTTCCTGTCACCAGGGGCCCTCCCCAGCTGGCCCCGAGCAGACCCTCGTGGGAACTGCTGAATAACAAGTCTGTAAGCAAAGGTGACCCTGAGTGGGACACCCGGGAAAGGCAGAGGGCACACAAGAACCAGACTCTCTCCGGACAGTCTCCTGTCGCCATCAGTGACACGCCCACAACACACACCTGCGTGTCCTTGCAGCCTGCTGACCGCACTTTGTCCCCACACGCCGTTGGCTGCAGAGTTCCTTCCTGCCCGGGGAAGTCGGCCTTCTGCTCTGTCCAGGCCTTCACCTGATCGGACGCGGCCCACCACGGGAGAGCAGGCAGGCTGCCTCCCTCCAAGCCCACCCACGTGAAAGCTGACCCTGCCCCCAAGCCCCCTCATGGAAACGCGCAGAGTGATGTTTGCCCACACACCTGTGGGCACCGCGGCTCAGGCGGGTGCACATGAGAACTTCAGCAGTGCAGTGGATCGGGGCACTGTTGAGTGGCAAGACCAAAGGGCGGCAGGGCCCTGTGTCCGCCCTGCTGGGCCACGTCGCCACGTCGTGGTCCCATTATTTCGCCACAAAGCGGTGCATCGCAGCTTTGGTCCCCACAGCTGTGGTCCCACGCAAGTGCATGACACGCAGCCAACATCAGGCCCCTGGCCCCACACTGCTGTCCCAGGGTAGACGGAGGCAGTCTGGCTTCCTCACGCAGGTGTCTGGGCCACTAAGGGAGCAGTTTGCCATGACCTTGAATGGGCCTGGTAAGCAGTGTTGTCAGAGACTTGAGTCTGGGCCCGATGAACGGTCCCCACAGCCTTGAGTGGGCCGCACACGCAGAATCTTGCTGTGTTACACAACCAGCTTGGCTCGCTGCTGGCTTTTTTTCTCTTTAGCGTGTAATTGGTCAGGGCTTCCCAATACACGGGCAGCTTGCAGCGTGCACAGCTCGCCCACCCTTGAACAAAAGCGTGTCAAGCATCCCCACAGCTCCACGACTTTTCTCTGTCTGCCTGAATCCTGAGTGAACCCACCCGGCTGTGACAGGCTGCAGGACACCTGTGTGTGACAACCAGCACGGTGGCCTGCGGTAGCTCTGAGGACAACACAGAGGCAGACCCGCCCTGCAAGAGACCTAAAACTCAGTGCCCGGTCGGTGGGAATCAGCGCGAGTCTGAGCCCTGCCACGCTCCACAGGCTCTCCCAGAGAGACTGCTGAACACAGGAAGTCTCGGGGGGACACATGGGGGTCCCGGCAGACAGGGAGGGAGCAGCATTGTCGCCATGCCCTGGGGGGAGCTGAATGGCGCCTCGTTCATGGGTCGTGCTGATAGCCCATCGGTTCTGCAAATTCAGGACAGAGAGCAAGTGAGCAAGACTCCCATGGTGAGGCTTAAAGCAGACCCCTCACTTCACGGGCAACAAGCCGTACTCACCTGGGAAACATGGACTGTCCTGCCTGTGGTTATGACCGGAGGCGGTGACCACCCAGGTTTCTGGTCCATGACCGCGGCTGCCCCTGGACGCGCACCGCCCCGGGCTCCGCACCTGTGACGACGAAGAGGCTGCAGGGACAGCGGCCGACTTCCGTGAGCCTCTCAGGCCTCAGCCCCCTGCAGCCCCAGCCCTGGCTCTGTTGGGCAGGACTCGAGATTTAAGGGACAGGACGCAAATAGGACACAATCAGGAAACTATTCTGCTTCAAAAAAGTCTCCCATTGTCTTCAGGGCCCTTGTCCCTAGAGTGCAGATGGCAGGAACCCTCGGTCACAGCTCCAGTTTAAAAGGAGGCGCAGGTCCCTGTGGTTCTTGCTGCCTGGACTCGGGGACTGTGGGGCTGGCGGCCTGTGACACATGCCCAGCAGACATCCCGAGGCCTGAGTCACTGCCGCTTCCTAGTCTCAGGAAGAAAGGTGGAGAAGAGGTGTTATCACAAATCCAATTTGTCCTGATGTAAAAAAATTGCTCAGGAATTGACTACTCCCGGCATTCAGGGGCCCGTCCCCTCGAGTAGCCTGTGTCTCCCCGCTGGAAGGGACTCCCTGGTCTGAGTGCGTTCTCAGAGCCACTCTTGGGTGCACGGTGAGCACACGGCCACCTCGCCAGGGACAGGGAGTGTCCACAGGAGCCCTGACCAAGCCCTCTGGGGTGTGGAGCTTCTAGCCGACTCTCGGGGCCCTGAGCAAAGCCTCAGTTCACAGAGCCCCCTGTCCCACAGGAGCCCCCCATCCCCACAAAGCCTCTCTTTCTCTGCAGCAGCTGGGGCCCACAGGACAGGCTGAGAGAGAGGCTCACAGGGTAAGAAATTCAGAGTGTCCTGGCCATGGGCAGGATGTGATGACATCATTGTCTCAGCTGCCACTGCACCAGCTGTTTGAGCAGAACATGGACAGCCGGGGGCACGAGGCAGTGCCCGCCCACACCCCTGGGAAGATGACCTGCTCCATCAGCCTCGTCCACCCCTCTCTCAAAGGCCCCTCAGGATCGGCTTTGCTAGCGAGGGGGCCCAGGTGGTGTTTTCACAGTGCAGCTGCCCTCGGTGAGGCCGGCCAGCAGCTCCCTGTGTTCCTGAGTGCGCTGGGTAATGACCGACTCCTGTTGCTAGGTAACACGGCCAGGGTCACACCCCTGGAGGCTGCGGGGAGAATTCAGCAAGAACAAGCTGCCCGCCCGTGAAATGCCCAGGATGTGCCTGCAGGCACTCACACTGCACACGCACTGCACGGTGGAGCACAGAACACAGAACGTGCTCATGCGCCGGTGGCCTCCTGCTCCCAACAGCGGCTGCGCGGAGCGGCCGCCCGTCCTTCCGAGTCCTGTGCAGAACTAATGACAGAGAACAAGGAGTCGGGGCCTCAGGTCGGGGAAGCAGCTTTGTTTGTGAGGCCCCTCCGGATGGACTGGAGGCCCGGCCAGGCCCGCCAGCCTGCTCCGCGGGGAAGTGAGGTGGAGGAGGGTGCGGGGGTCCCTGTGCAGGAGAACAGGGCCCCTGGGGTGGAGCGTCTCAGAGACTCCAGCCAACGAGTGTCCTCCGTCTTCACAGGCAGCGCCCACTTCTCTGCTGCTCAAGACTAAGAGTCCTCGGCGATGAGCAGGCGTATCCACGTGTGTCTGCCTGTGTGCACCCATGTGCACGTCGGCTTCCCAGACATGAGTCAGAAACGTGGACAGGAGATCTGCATGTGTGGCAGGTCATTAAGTCACACATTCAAAGGGTATGGGGAACCTGGTTCCAGCGGCCCTCTCTTGCTGGGCCTGCCTGGTGACACCCCACCCCGAGGGCCCCCCACCATGAGCACACAGCACCCCCCGCACCCCACATCCTAGAGCAGCAACATGGAGCCTCGCCCGTCAGCCTGCCTGCCAGCAGGAGCTCCCAGCGCCCTGGCCGGGTCTGCTCAGCTCTCTGCTGCTGGGGCTGTGTCTCTCCTGCTTGCAGACGCTCAGGGAGAAGCCCTCCAGGTGGCATGCAGGTGTGCGACTGATGGGGGCCCTGCCCCTGACTGTTGGGGACACGTGGTGACTGGCTGATGCTCCCCTTTCAGCTGTTCGAAGGACGTATCACCTCTGGGCCTGTCGTCCCTGCAGCTCTGGCAGACACTAGTGAGCCCCCACCCTGTGCAGGTAGGTGTGCGGGGTGCCGTGGCCACGCAGGGAGCCCTCCTCTTGGGGAAACCTGGACCGTACCCCGACCATCGGACAGCAGAGCAGGCGGTGAGCAGATCGCCCCGGCTGGGCCCGCTGGGTCTCCGGGTGCTGTGCCCACAGGCCTGTTGACTCTCCAGACCCTGTTCCACGTCAAAAATGAGTCGGAACAGAGGCCTCGTGGTTTCTGCTCCCTGAAAAGGAGGCCATGAGTGTGGCAAGGTCCACAGGCCTGATGAGCTCTGGGCAAATCAGTGCCAAGTCAGCGTGGCCGGTAGCTGCCCCAAACCACACCCACCACCTGCTCCTCAAAGCCCAATCCCGCGAGCCTGGAGCACGAACTCCATCGTTTCGGTCTATGGAAAAAACCAGACTCCCCCCGGAAACAAGACGTGGAGTCTCAGCGCTGCTCCTCGCCTGCGGAGGGTCCTGCCCAGCATGTAAGTCTCAGCTACCCCCCTTCAGTGAGGGAGGCAGCTCACCCCACAAACCACAACACAGACCTGTGTTCTCATGGAAGCATGCGTGCCAACTCACTTCTGTGTTGCTGTGCCCCCATTTCAACCACGCACCAGACTGCTGCTGCTTTCTCACACCATCTCCGGGTCTCGGCCCTGGGCAGTGACAAGCGTGGCCAGTGTAGCTGAATTCCGGAAAACTATTTTCAGTGCAGTTTTCAATCACCTCTCGACCTGGATTGAACTCTCTGTGTTCCTGGCCCAGAGTTCACACGACTACTACAGATGGAGAAGACAGACAGACAGACAGACAGGGGGACAGCTCATGTGCTCCCCAGTCGGCACTGCTCCCAGCCAGAGCCCCCCAAAAGACCCGGTGAGGGACCAGGGCTGCCGTGAGGACAGGACCAAACAAATCCCGGTGCTGCTGTGCAGGGACCAAGGGACATGTGAGGACTCAGCACACGGTCTGGTGACACACCACCAGGGTCTGGCCCAAGTCACCCACCCTGAGAGGAAACGGATGGGATTAAGAAATCTCTTTCACAAGAGAGGGAAACAGAATAAGGAAAAGTTCCGAGTGGGACTTGCGGTTTTACCCAGGTGAGAGTGGACATTGCTGTTGCCAAGACCGGGCAGAAGCGGCCTCGCATGAAGGCAGAACAGCCCCTTGAATGAGCCGTGGCCACCAGTGGGCCGGGCAGCCGCTGGCACTGGGAGCTCGGCTGTGACTTTACTGGAGGCTCTGTTTTCCCACCACCGCACCTTGGAATCTCCTGGAGGTGGGCTGCCACCTCCTCAGGCCTGGGATCCCCAGGCGTCTCACAGTGACCCTATATTTCCATATTAGGTCATGGTGTCCTTCCACCATCCCCACATTCCCCTCCACGTCTAGTGCAAGGGGCCTCTATCCCTGGACGCTCTGAGGCAAAAGGACGGGCCCTGCCAGCCCCCAGTGCTGCCCTGGGCTGCCCTGCCGCTGGCAGACACCCGTCTGTCCACTTCTCCCATGGCCCCTCCCTGGATGCTCCCCGCCTCGCCCCTGGGACCTGTCCCCACAGCGGGTCTCAAACAACCTGCGTTCTCCTCCGCAGCCCGTCCACCCACCACACTACCCCCTGTGTACGTCCCTCAGCAAATGACCAGACTAGTGTGGTAAATACCTCATTTTAAAAAACAATTGCTTTAAAAAACTTGGAAAGGTGAACTTAGGGAGACAGGCATCATCAGAGGATGCCTCCCAGGCGGCTCTTTGGGGCCAGAAGCCAAGCGCAGTTCAAATGCCAAGTTTGCTCTGAGGCTCCTGCAGGTCCCAGACTCCAGCCAGGTGTTTGCAAAGTGATTCTAAAGAAACAATAGCAGCCTTAGAAATGACTCTGAGACACAAGGGCTCCCCGGTGATTGCCAGAGGACAGCAAGGTCATCAGGGACGTGAGCCAGTCTGGACATGAGAAAAAGCCCTTGGTTCCATTTTCCCAAGAGCTGAACAGAGGTTGGAGCAGAGAGGCCAAGGCACTGTGGGCAGGGGGATGTGGGAAATGTGGGGACAGAGGGGGCTGAGCACCACGATGACCTCCCCAGGGACAAGGTCCCAGTCCGCACTGGACTCCCCTCCCTCCAGAGAGGCTGCCCTTGGCCCCACCCGCACCCTGGGACAGCGCCGGGCCAAGTTCCTGCCTCTTGGAGAGAAGAGAGAAGACAGGCACCACTTCCACCAAACTCAAAGGATACAGCTGCTTGGTGACATTTATCTCCTATCATCTTTGTCTCAGGATACCAGTTTTTTGGGGATGGTTTAGTTTTAGGCATTACCAAGCCCCCCTCCCCGTCATTCTGCACCACCCTGAGTGCTTCCAGGGACAAATCTGGTGCGAGGACGGTAAGCTGCACCCCGCCATCTCCACTTGCGGGTGGACCTCTGCCCCGTCTGTGATGTGAGCCCTTCTGCACCTCGCACTGCAGGTGTGTCTCTCCCACCTTGGCTTGGGCTTTGCTCTGGAGCCATCCTGAGCACCCTCCCTCTTCAGTGGGCATGTGAAGGCCATTCGCTTGTACGTGCTTATGGCTGTGCGTTTGGGTGGCCTCAGGTCTCCCCCGTCCTGCGGCAGCTGCTGTGGGCAGAGGTCTACACCCCGCGTCTCCGTTTGCCCCACTCCCTTGGCTCTGCCGGAACGTCCGTGCTCTGAGAGGCTCGTGGTTTCATCCCCGTGGTTAACATGTGGCGGTGCGGCCCGAAGCTCCAGGTGGCTGTAGCTATGCTGTGCACAGCTTGAACGTTGAACATACCTGTTGAGACTCCAGCAGGTGTGGTCAGATCATCAGTCTGTGTGTGTAATCAGGAAGGCGGGGTTACAAACACTGACCTTCGCCGAGTGTAGCGAACCTCTCCGGCCCCAACCAGTAAAGCCAACTTGGTCGAGTGGGTTTCACCCGGGGAGAGGAGCCTCCACGGTCTCCTTCCACCAGCCCCAGGTTCCTCATTCGCTTGTGCGGGTAGTCTGTAGCAGGTTCCTCTCTCGAGCAATTAGACATCACAGCCAATAAGAATCCCAAAATGCAAAGACAGGCAACCACGCGGGTCTGGCCCATGGGTAGGTGAGGGGAGTCGTGTCCTCCTAGGATTTGTCTGCACTCTCACCCACAGGGCCTGTGAATGACGTGGCCTTATTTGGAAATATGGCTTTCGAAGAGCCATCGGTGAAGATGAGGTCCTTGGGTGGGCCCTAAGCCAGTGCAGACCGGGTAGAAGAGAAAACAGAGGGAGGTGAGGATGCACAGACAGACAGACAGCAGACAGGGGGAGGAGCCGCAGGGCTGGGAGGCAGAGACTGCAGTGACCCATCCCGTGGCCGAGCACTTCCCTCCAGAAGCTACACAGGAGGAAGCTTTCTCCTCTGGGCAGGGCAGGCCCACCCACGCCTGGCTCAGGCTCCCCGCCTCCACAGCGGGGAGGGCCCCAGTTTGTGGTCAACTGTTGGGGCAGCCCCAGGAGCCCTCGGAAAGCCTCAGGACATCAGCCTGCCCGGGAGTAAAATTAGGATTTTCTCAGATGAGAAACTCAGGGCTTGTGAATAGCTCTATGCCGTTCAAATCAGTTACACCGACTCCTGAGCTAATAATAATTACAAATCGTGAAAAAGGAAACTTTGTTCCTAAGAGCTTCACGCTCACCCAGTTCACAGCCGCCCCTCGCCCGCGGTGCTGCTTGCCGAGGCGTCGGTGGCCCACGGCCGGCCTGTCACAAGGAGCACGTGAAACACAGCAGACAGACGGAGACTGCTCACAGGTTGCAAACTGCTCGATGCTCTGAGCGGGCGAGGGGAACCGGGCGCCACCCTGCTGCGGCCCACCCAGGAGGGGCGCGTGCCTGCCTGGCATCCGCACACCTAGCGTGCAGGGCAGGAAGACACTCTGAGAAGAAGAGCACACGTTCATGTCACTGCCACTGTCACTGCAGCGTGTCGTTGCCATTGTCCTATTGCCTTGTCGGGTACTGCCAGTCTCCGACGTGCCTAATTCACAGCTTAGCCTCCCTCAGGGGTGTGTCTGTGTAGGAGAAGCTGTGCCCAGGGTGGGTGGAAGTAGGTTCACAGTTGTGAGTGTGCAAAATAGCTTATTCTTGTATTATGATTTATTAATTATTGTATTGTTTTCCGTATGAACAACTGTAAGCCTACTTTCCCCCACCCTGTGTAGATTTTGTTACTATCCACGGTTTTAGGTGTCCGCTGGGGGACTTGGAATGTATTCTCTATGGATGAGGAGGACACTACTGTAATAGGCTTTTTTTGAAAGATAGGATTATTTTGAAAATGTGGTTGTTCTGCCCTGGCTGGTGTGGCTCAATGGATTGAGTGCGGGCCTGCAAACCAAAACATCACTGGTTCGATTCCCAGTCAGGGTACAGGCCTGGGTTGTGGGCCAGGTCCCCAGTAGGGGGCGTAAGAGAGGCAACCACATACTGATGTTTCTCTCCCTCTCTTTCTCCCTCCCTTCCCCTCTAAAAATAAACAATGTCTTTTTTTAAAAAAAGAAAATATGGTCGTTTTAAGGATTAAGTAAATTAATATTTTTAAGTGCTTAGCACAATACCTGGAAAACAGTGAATTCTATTTTAATTTTTTTTAATTAATAAGGTATCAGTAACCTTAGAGAAACAGATGGGTCATATTTTAACCCACACAGCTGGAAACATGACAAAAAGGCAGAGACCAGGGAGAAGCAAGGTTAAAGGGTGGTTTTAATGGAGGCTGGGACATTCACACCCTGGGCTGCTAGGTGTCCTCACTTCCCAGGACTGTGGTGGTGGGGGGAGGGGGGTGGGGCGTGCACACAGCAGCCCACCCAAGCCTGGGCCCTCTCCCCGTTCGCCCGAAAAGCCACGCTCTCCACGTGTCAAAGGCAGGGCACCCTGAAGCCTGGGCCCAGAGCGCTTCTAAGGACTGAGTGACCGGTGGCCCAGGCGGCCTTCTGGTAGAAAGAGAGGGGCCCTGTGTAAACTGACTGCGGTCCAGTTTGTAGGGCGGCTCCCATGCCTGGGTGAGAAGCTGCCTGGCACCTCCTAACACACCCAGGTCTCTGGAAGAGATGCAAGCACCCTTGGAGCACCTGCCAGCACCTGGGCCCCTGGAGGACAGGCCTGTGCCCACGCCAGGCCACGGGGGAGATGCTAGCAGGGGTGGGGGCCTGTTTTGTCAGCCCTGAGGTGGGAGGTGGAGATGCCCCAGCTGGACCGCAGGCGCCCAGACACCCGAGGGCGGCCGGCCCTCAGGGACCACTGTGAGTTCTCCCAAGCCCCAGCCATCTGCCAAACGCCCAGGTGCCTGCCTTGGCTTCCAAAGGTGACAAGGAGATAAATACAGGAGGAAAAAGAGAAAACATGTCTTTATTTCATGCACTAAAAAACTCCACTCTCAGACGAGACTTGCAAGCAGAACGAAAGGGCTGAACGGCGGCCCCAACGACCACGAGGCTGCGCTGCGCTCTGCGACGGTGTCCCGCCTCCCAACGGCACACTTCCGGGTGTGGCCTCAGCGCCCGCCCTCGGGGGGCGGGGGGTAGAAGACCGGGCCGTCCTCGCAGACCTCCAGGCCCCGCAGCGCCCCCGCCGGCCCTGCATGCCCCCTGCCGCCCAGGGGCTCCCGTGGCGGCTCCCCGGGCTCCGTGCAGTTGCGCAGCTGCAGGTCCTTGGTGAAGCAGAGCTCAATCTGGCCGAGGGCCTGCACCTCCTCGTCCTGAATGCGAGAGGGGAGTCGAGAGGGGAGTTGGGTTAGAGTGCGGCCCCGGGTCAGCATCCCAGCTCCACAATCGCCAGGACTTTGAACTTGAACAAGAGGCGGCTCCCTGCCTGGGATCCAGGCTCCAGAAGCAAGCCCCTCCCCCAACAATGACCTGCGCCAGGGGGCCCGGTGCCTCTGGGACTCCAGGTCCCCACGCACGGGGCACTGCTGTCCCAGAAATTCACACAACTGCAGGGGCAGGCCGGCAACCGCACACATGTTGGGCCCTGCGACACCAGGGTGGGGGGAGCTTCATGGGCAAACCAGCGACCGCATCCTAACCGCGAGAGACTCAACATCTCCCACAGCTGATAAAACCGGCTACGACTAGTCTATGAATTGGAGGAACCACTGAGACGCCGGAGTAAACGTTTCTAGCTCAGAAATGTCCAACCGCAGCATAGCCCCCTCTAGGGCCCTTCTGGAGGGGGTGCATCCTGGGAAGGGGGAAGTCCTGAGAAAACAGACCCTGTCTGCCTGGAGCCAAAGAGCAAGGTGAGTTCAACACACACACAACACCCACATAGTGCGTGCCCACATTCCCACTATGCGCACACACACGCCCGAACCACATGTGTGCACACGCACACAAGCAACTCCGCCCCTGGGAACTCCGGGTGAGCCCAGAGCCGCCCACAGAGGGGAACCTGTCCTCTTGATAAAGACGGGAGGCCCACAGAACAGTACTCGGACCTACCTTCTCTGGCGGAAGGCACTGGACTTTAGGTACAACCCCGTACAAACTGGCAAGGGCATCTTTGATATCTGAAATCTGAAGTCAGGAAAGCACGTTAGAAACAAAACTCCCACGGAGAAAGTCTAGCAGCTCTCTAGTCAGACGTGACGCTGGCCCACATCCTCTGGAACACAGCTGACCGCAGTGTCCTCGCCAAGCAGATAGGGCAGGACGAGCAGGGAACGAGCCCCCCGCCCACTCCCCCACCCAGGGACAGGACATGGCCTCCACCCACCAGACCTCGGCTGCACACACTGTGCTCTCTGCCCTGCTCCCCCAGCTGCACCCAGAGCCTGGGGGACGGGTGCAGAAGCAGATGGTGCCCTGACGGTCAGTGCGGCGGCCAATGCTCGCCTGCCGGGGCCTGCCGCTGAGTCACGCGCCGCGCCGGCTCTGGAGCCTGGCAAAGAGCCTGCAGCCCGAAAGAGCAAGAGAAAAGCTTGTGGTCACTGCTGCCTTCGGTACAACTGAAACCGAGTTCTGGGCAGCACGCGGCGCACAGCTGCTCATCCGCTGGGGCAGGAGTCCAGGTGACTCCAAGCGTCCTTACTTTCTCAGGGCCCCTGAGAAGGGTGGTCGGGGGCAGCGATCATCCCTCCTCAGGGTCACTGTGCCCCCCACACACCCTCTGTGGGGGGAGGGAGAGACCCAACTAGACTCCACAGAACAAGACCGAAGGGCCTTGGACGTCACACTCTGTCTAGCTGTGGTGCCCGAACCACAGGACCATTACTGGTGACTTTCTATCCCATTCATCCACACCTGTGACAGGACAGAACCACGTCCGAGAAACAGCTGTGCCTCTCGGACGTGAGAGCCACACACTGACCCAGTAATGGGCCAGAGAGCGCCCACCTTGGGGCCTCCGGCCACACCGTCTCCCTGCCAGGCGGCTAATCAGGCGCCGCAGAGGGCTGGGGGACGGCGGTGGGCCAAGGTGACTTTGGTTGTGTGTGTGCTGACCTGCCAGTGAGATCTGGTCATATGTCAGTCCCTCCAGTTTTATCATAAAAACAAAAAATCAGTGTCATCATGAAAACAGGGACAAGTGCTGTTTGTCCTCAAACAGAATGTCATGAAACCAAATGCTTCCCAAACTGTCTATCCCACCTGCCTGGTCCGCACCCGAACACACTTCCGATCGTTGGTTCGAGCAGCCTTCCGCGCACACTTACTGTGCACGGGGAAACATGACTGAACAGAAGGTCTCTGGAAGCGCAGCCATGATGTGGGAAGGGAGACCGTCCGGCCACACTGAAGCCGAGGGCACCCCCAGGCGGGCCCTTTAACCTGCCAGGTGTGCCCAGGCCAGAAGGGGCGCGTGTGAGGAGGACCTCAAAGCAGACTGACCTGGTAGTAGTTGCCGGATGGCCGGACCCCCAGCTTCAGGAGCATGCTGAAGTTTCAAGCAAAGAAGACAAGTTAGCCATAGAATGAAGGTTCATTTTCCTTTCTCCTTCTTTCCAAACATCACATTTCATAGTAGATGTTAAGATGCCCTCAAAGGTGAGAGTGTTTTCTCCCACCAACAAGGGCAGCAAGCCGGTGGCAAGGCGGCCCCCCCACCCAGCCCTGCAGGCCTGGGCCTCCTTCTGCCCCGGGTGCTGTCCACGGGGCTGCCCCCGCCCAGTCATCACACCTGTTCTGAGAGACAGTTCGCCATCAGCTTGGGGTTCTGGGCTTGTCCTTGGAGATGGCGCTGGGCCAGATCTGTGACCACTTCTAACACCTGCAGCCCCGAAGCCTTCCCTGCAGCATGTGGTTTGAACCAGCTCCAGCAAACCCAGCTCCAGCAAACCCCCCACAGTGCCGTGTGATGAACTGCCTGCCTTGTGGAGGCACAAGGAAAATTCTCACACTGATAGTGACCCCCCAAAATCCTCTAGCCCCTCACACCTCTCCAGGTCACCTGGGTGGGAGCCATGCAAAGTGGATGCAGGGATGGTGCATTGGCTGAGCAGGGGGCACCTCTTCAGCTGCAGTTTCTGACAAAGGGACCCTGTGTTGATGAGCCAGCCTCTCTCGGTTCTGGTCTCTGGGCTGCGATGCCCAGGAGCACCCGGGGTGGGGTGGGTGGAGGGGCTCGGCCAAGGTCCTCAGAGCCCAGGAAACTCACAGCCCACTGCTGCCCCGGGCTGTCTGTCCATGTAGGAGAAAGGCCAGACTTCAAAGACTTTGTGCCCCAATGCAACATTTCTCAAATTTATATATTTATTGCAGGTGGTGGTGATCATATTGTAAATATGTTAAATTAAACAGAGGTTGTTATAAAGTTAGCCTGTTTCTTTCTGCTCTATTTTGGGAGGCAGTGAGATGATGAAAAATTACCCCCATCCTCCTGCTGGGCTGTGCTGGCGGAAGCCACCCGGCTTGGGACACCAGGAGCTCCGGTGATGAGGGAAACCGCCGGAGAGATGGCGAGCAGCCCCCTTTGACATTAACCCCCGGCCTATCTTGTCGGTTCAAGACATTCTGCATTTTTTTTAGGTTTGCCACTTTTCCATTATGAGCAAATTTTAAAAAACTGCTAGCCTACGGTGTTTGACAGGCCTGCCTCTGAGAGGAAGATACTGTAGTAATGGTTTATAATACAGAGGCAAATGCAGGGATGTTAAGGCTTGAGGTCTTAATTTCAAGGCCTGACCGGCAGGTTGGACCTGGCCCCCAGGGGGTACCTCGGGGGTAGCTTCTGAGAGTTCTGAGGCTCAAGACTGGAGGCCTGGCCCGCTGCCCCAGGGCCTTGGCGCCAGCCGCGGACAGATCCCAAGGGCCTGAGGGCTTCCCGAGGCCTCGGGCCTGGCTCACCACTCTCCTTGCTACTCCATGGGCATCGCAGCAAAGACTAGTCTGAGAACCATCTTGTGCACTCAATTCGTTTCCGTCAGAAATCGAGGCTGGATGAAGCATGCCCTGGTCAGTGCTAGTTTCCCCAGGCTGACACACCGTGTGATGACGTCCCTGCCCGGAGAGGTGGCCCAAGGCCCCGTGTCCACTCTGCATGGCCAGGATCCAGAGTGACATGGAGAGGCCCGGCAGGAGACACGAGTACCGCCTAGAAGGGCGGCCCACATCCACGGCACTGGGGGAGGGCGGCCACCCTCGCTGAGTGGCTCCAGGCTCACCCAGGGATGGGGACATCACACCTGAGTCGGGTGCAAAGGGGAGGCTGCCGCACAGAGGCTGTCTGTGCGGGGCCACCAGGCCGAGGGTGCCCACCTGTTCAGGGCGAGCCCCTGGTACAGGTCCAGGCCCTTGCCAAAGTACTTCCGCTGGGAGTCGAGGGCCTCCAGCTGCGCGACACAGGTCCCGTGCTTCTCCCACTCATGCTTCCTGGAAGGGCATGGGACATCCCCAGTTAAAAGGGCACAAAGCTGCTGGCTGGTGTGGCTCAGTGGATTGGGCACCGGCCTACGAACCAAAGTGTCACTGGTTCAATTCCCAGTCAGGGCATGTGCCTGGGTTGTGGGCCAGGTCCCCAGTAGGGGGCCTGTGAGAGGCAACCTTGTATCTCACGCACATGGATGTTTCTCTCCCTCCCTTCCCCTCTCTCTCAACACAAACAAACAAACAAAAGCCCTGGAGCTGAGTCACAACGAAAAGCCTCAAAGGGCCCCCCCCCATCGTCTTGGCACAGGGGTCCCGGGCCGCGGGCGGGGTGTCTCTCTCACAGAGCAGGAAGCATTGAAGCCCCCATCTGCGGCACAGGCAATGGTCATGCCACTTGGAACTGGATATTGCTAATTCAACACGAAGCTGTCCCATCAGAAGTGACCACCGTGCAGCCTCTCTCCTCCCCCACCCCCAAACAGGGCATACAAGCAGAGGTCAGGGGGTGGGGGGTGGGGGGGGACCCTCCCGTGACAGCCTGGGCCACTCAGGGACCGATCGCTGAGGCCCAGGGACGCATTCCCCAGGGAGGCTGCGCGGCCACACAGGGCCTGGGCAGCCTGGCTCCCTTCCTGATGGGAACCAAAAGCAGAGGGCTGTGCACATGGTGCATCCCAACACGGCTGATTTGCTGGGGGATTAATCTTAGGGCGTGTCCTCAAGCCCCTGGAGGACCGAGGCTGGCTGTCTGCTCTGTGTGCATGATTCTTATCTGGCATCAAACGGAACACTCATCTGACTGCAGCCTCTCCCTGCTGACTGCAGGCCAGACAGACGCCCCGCAGCAAAGGTGACTGGGCAGCTGGGGCCCACGTGCAGCAAACGGGGAGCCAGGAATGAGGCGCTACATGGGCGCTCTCCACACCTGTCCTTCTATACTGGGGAGCTCTGGAGGGCATAAGTATTAACTAGTGGGTGATGTCTGCCTTTGCCACAGTATGAAACGTTTAAAGTGTGTAACTCAGACTAGAAAAGGAAATAGCTTTGCTTTTATCCAGCATGAAAATAAGTGCATACTTGGCACACTATTTTGATTAAATCTTCCAGGACCCAGCCCACAAGAGACCTTCTTTGCATGTTTGTGGATTTGATTTTTAAGCCAAGTGGCAGAAATTTGACCAACTCCATCGACTCTGATTCTCCAACTCTCCATCGTGGAGCACTGTTACAGCTGGAAGCAGGACAGTTGATACACTTAGTTACCATACCAGTTAGCGCGCTTGGAGGCATGGTGCAACTGTTGCCCGTTTCTGTTCCTGAAGGCCTTATCCCTTTGAAACCCTCTGCTGGAGCGCTGAACCACCCGTCCCCCCACTAGCCCATTGCTTCTCCTCTGTGTCAGAGACATGACTTCGACCCACAGACTCGGGACCCACAGGCCCTAACCCAGCTTCCTGTCCCCGCCCCTCACATTGAACTCGAGTGAACGGGACCGCAGACAACCCTGGTCATTCCACTTTGTTTTTGAAAGCTTTTCTCTAAAATTCACTCTTTTCCTAAAAATGCTACAAAAAATATTTTAGGTTAAGTTAACCTTTTTGGACAAAATCTGACCAGTGGTAATCTGAATTGTAAATTGACACATTGGAGTGAGATGGAGAAAATGAAGAATTATCTTCAGTTAATAAAAATATAAATAACAAGAATGTTAACTTTATCTTCTTCAGAAGCAACGACGTTAAAAGCTGTCTTGAATTAAACACAGCATTTTCCTCCTTAGCTCAGCTCAGCTCTCCGCCACATTGAAAGGCAGTCTGCTGGAGCAGCCTGAGGACGGAGCCTCAGGGGAAACTCCCTTATCTTCCCTCCCAAAGTCGTTTGAACTGTATATACCCCTTCTCCTTAACCTCGTCCTCTTTGTTCTCGTGTGTTTCAGACAGCAGCAGTTTCTCCTTGAGCTACTCTGTCCTATCTGACTTGGAGTGGCGGCTTCTGAGACCTGCAAGTCATTTAAACCTCAGCAGAGGAAGTCTTTACAATGAGGCAATGAATGAAATAACAGATTAAAGCCACGCTGACGAAGTGCCTTCCACTGCCCTCGTTTTTATCCACCGGAGAGAGGGAGGCACCACAGACGGCATACTGGGGGCGCCGTTCTGCATTAAAGGTTGTTCACACCTGAGCTTGGAGGACTGGTTGCGGTGGTCTGTCACCTGGGTGTCCCAGAGTTCCATGGGAGCACCCTGGCGAGGCCCTCACCACACCTGAGGCTCATGATGCTGCCAGAACTTACCAGAAAGAGCTGCGATTGGAAGGCGAGTGGAGGAAATCGGGCCAGTACATATTCATGTCTTGCAAAAGGTCCTAAAATCACAGAATTTAGACAGACTGACGCATGATGAGAACTGTGTCATTAACAACGCTCGGCAAGTCACTACAACTCTGCGTTTATTCTGCATGAAGCATCCGAGCTGTACAGAATCTAAACGTGAAATCTGAGTAACCACAAGCACGTCTGAACACACGAGCTCTCCCAGGTGAGTGGTCCATCCAGACAATGTAATATTACTCAGCACTTAAAAAAGAAATGCACCACCAAACCATTAAAAGATGTGGGGGAACCTTCCACACACGTGGCTGAGTGGGAAAAAAAAAAGCCAGTCCGAACAGGCTGCGGGACCCCAACTCCACGACAGTCCAGGAAAGGCGAAACTACGGGGACGGTAGAGACCCGTGGTCGCCTGGGGTCAGAGGAGAGAGGTGAGGGATGGACAGATAAAGCTCAGCAGACTTTCAGGAAGTGACACTGCTCTGTGTGACACTGATCGGGGGCAACATCACCATACATTTGCCCAAACCCACAGAACGTCCAACACGAGGATGTTCAAACAAGCAACCACACAGAACACAAGCTCTCTTCCCCTGCCCAGCAGGGGAGGGGAGGCTGACTCCCCCCAGGAGTGGCCACTTCGCTGTCTCCATCTCCACCTGCTTCCACCTCCACCATCTGGCTTCAGGCCCCACCAGCCCTTAGCGGGTGAGAGACAGTGACCAGACAACTTATTGCCCAAACTAGGCCACTTTGTTTGGCACGACTGGGACCCTCTGCAGTCAGCCAACAGTGTCTGACCCTCACAGCTAACACGGCAGCTGGAGCCACGTTAGAAAGAGAAAGACGTGCTGGGTTATTTTGTCCCTCGGCTGCCATGCTCCCAGAGCCCTCCCACGAGGGTCATGGGTCGGAGAAACGACGCTGAGCCAGCACTCTGGGCTCCGTGGTGCCCGGCACTAATGTGACCCAGGCTCACAGCTCACCCCAGCCACACTGGCTCCCTCCCTGCTTCTCAAAGGCTCTGCGCTCTCTGCCCCAGGGCCTTGGCACAGGCTGCGTCCTCAGCCTTCCTCGCCCTTCACCTAATTAAATCTGATTGCAGCTCACATGTCACCTCCTCCTCGGAGCCTCACTGGGGCCCATGGCCCTCAGCTCCGGCCACTTCCCTCTCCAGGCACCCGGCTAGTACTGCTGTGTGGCTGATGTGACGTCATTGGCACCCGTCTCCCGACCGTAAGCAGCATGGGCCGGGACCACGTCTGGTGGTGCTCACCGTCTCTCCAGCCCCGAGCACAGGCCCTGGCCAGCAGCGGGTGCTCAGTACATGGCCACTGAATAAATTCACCTCTAATTCCACTCTGGGGTCACACGATGTAACCAGGAATGTCCCTAAGGCATTGGGGGGAGACGAAGGGGGTCTGGGAAGAGGAAAGCACCTCTGAGGGGTGTGTGTTACCAGCTTGGGGTGCACTAACCACCCCTACAGCTGGCCCATGCCACTGAGGGCCTCACAGGAAGGGACAAAGAGAAAACAGGCCCCTTGGACTGGAGCCTGTGATACGTCTAGAACTGACTGCTGTGTCCTTTCTGGGCTGCACACTCCTGAGGGGACCCGTGATTCTAGCACCCCTGAGTGTGCCCCAGGGAGCCAGGGAGGCCCCGTGTCCTGAAGCCCAGATGCCGGTGGCCCTGGCAGATGACTGGTCACACACTCCCGGGGGGTGGGGGCACCTGTACGGATGTGTGCACGCCTATGTGCGTGGGGCAGCATGTCGGCTGACCTCTCTCTGGCCTGTGAGGTGTTCTGTGACAGGAGCCTCTGACCACAAGGACTGGTCACTTCCTCCCAGCGCATGGCCCCAGGGAGAAACCTACCCTGCCCCGGCCCCAAAGGCTGGCCAAGGTACTGCCGTCTCTTCTGGGAGCCACGGCCTCCATCTGGGTGTGCTCGCCACCCACCCAGCTGGCGGGGGGGGGGGCAGGAGAAGGCGGGGATGGGGTGGCAGTGGGGACAGGGAGCAGCAGGGCAGGGCTCTGGGCTGGTGGGTGAGAGCCCCCCCGCCCCCCGTCCCACCTGCTGCTGCCGCCCGCATCGCTCCCCGGGGTCCGGGCAGAGGAGGAGAGGGCTCATTCCTATTTCATTTAGGGGCCGAGTTCACATATCCTGAGGTGCCAGGGGTTCAATCCTGGCCAACGAGTCATGACCCTCTCTTTAGAAGATGGCCGGAGGGCCCCGGTCAGCGCCCCAGGGCCACACCCTGAAGAGTGACATCACGAGGAGTTCGTACCTTAATCTCGTTAAAATCGAAGTGCCAGGAGCGGTTGCACTCTTCCGCTTTGTCAGCCCTGGAGATTTGAATGTGAAAGAGAGACATTTCAGTCTTGTGGTGGAATGCGGTCCAAAGGGCAGGAGAAAACACTTCACTACACTCTGTGGAGGATGAAGGGACTCTCAGTGGGGACGCCCAGGACCCCAGAGGCTCAGGCACCGACCCCGCAGAGGAGACAGGGTGCGGACAGCGCTGGCCCGATGCTAACAGCAGCACTCAGTAGGGGGCATTCCAAGGCAGGTTTGCAAGGTTCCAGCTGGGGGTCCCGGCCAGTCCTGAAGCTGCGCTGTGCAAACCCCGCTACAGAACCACTCGTGAGGACGGCAGGAGCCCCACCCCTTCAAGGGGAGGTGAGGGTTAAGGGGACAATGCGTAGAAGGGGCTCAGCAGGGACGGTTTTTTACAGCACCAAGCTCTCCGTCTGCATGTCACCCTGGCCTCACGTGTCTACAGCTTCAGCCTGGGTCTTGAGGTTGCCAAATTTACTCTCTAGACCCCCGTTGTGTTCCGGTGTCAACAGCTGTCCCTGGCCTGGAACAGGCGCCACCCCCACGGGGACAGCAGTGTCACCGTGCACTGTCATCACTCTCACAGGTGAGGCAGCAGAGGCATCGGATAACCCCAGAAACCCAGGGTCCCACACACTGAAGTGTCCAGGTCCCCGACAAGCCTGGGAGAAGGTGAACTAAAGGCCAGGTCCCCAGACCCCGGTTTACTCTGCTCTCTACCGACCCCTGTTCCTGAGGCACGCCTGTGCCGGCTGCAACTGGAAGGATCCTCCTCTCCTCCGAGCAGAGGACCAGACAGATCGGGTGGTGGGCCACATTAATGTGCACAGTTTAACACCTCAAGTACAGGCCCGGATAGCAAAAGAACAAACTAAACAAAATGCGGACAAAAGCAGAAAAATAAATCTGGGCGTCTGTGAAGTGTGTATAATACAGATTATACAGCCCTGGCTGGTGTGGCAGTGAACTGAGTGCCAGCCTGAGAACCAAAAGGTCACTAGTTAGATTCCCAGTCAGGGTGAATGCCTGGGTTGTGGGCCAGGTTCCCAGTAGGGGGCGTGTGAGAGGCAACCAATCTCTCTCTCGCATATTGATGTTTCTCTCCCTCTCTTTCTCCCTCCTTTCCCCCTCTCTAAAAATAAAAACAAATAAAATCTTTAAAAAATAATGATTAAAATATGTATTTACTTACTGCCCCCAAAGGAGAAATGAGAAAATTAAAATTTAATAATCCTAAAATATACCCAGAATCCTTAAATGCATATCAAAATTGAACTAATAACAACAACAAAAGAATCAGGATTATGTTTGAGACACTAAAGGTATTTTTAAATGAGGGTCTGGTCTACTGAATAAACTGTAGGGTCTACTAAAATAAACTACGGACAAAATCTCAAGTGTAAGTACTAGGACCGGACTCAAGCTAGAGTCGTCCCCCGCCCCGAGCCAGCCCCCCGAGGGCCGAGTGCTTGCCAGAGTCCATGTATCGTCCAGTAATCCGGAGGGTTTCTGCAGTTGTTTTCGACTTCCTGAAAAAAGACATGCAGAGAAGAGTGGGTGCATTGCTTACTGAAGTGCACGTAGCAGACTCCTCACCTCTGACACACAGGTGACACCCAGGACGGGACGAACACGAAACAACCCTGTGTTGGTTTGTGATCATTTCATTCCCTCAACACATTCGAGAGGAAACTGCGCAGGGCCAGAGGTGGGGCTGGCAACGAGTGGACCGATCCTCAGGCTACACAACAGAATTAAAAGCCAGTTTTTGCTCTTTTTTATCTGCTCGCAAACCAAGTCAATCTGATGCAAACACTGCTGTCCATGAACAATTCTCCTGGCATTTAACTGAAAATGGATGTTTGGGAACCAGGCTGACGACCCCCACGGGCCTCACGTCTATTCCGGCACCAAGTCCAAACACGTCGGCGTGACAGGAACCACCGAGTCTGGAGCCGTGGAAACGCCACGGTGAGAATGGGGGTGTGTGGTGAGAGAGGAAACACCCTGTCTGGACCGCTTTCCAGGGCCCTGGAACTGCTCAGCTACAATGGAGTTTTCCCAAAACAAACAGCCATCAGGAAATATATTTTCACTATCAAATGAGATATGCAAATAGAAAGGGCCAGGTGAGGGTCAGGTGGGGGCCAGGCCCGGCCGGGGGTGGGGGGGTTTGGGGGGGTATGCCCCATCCTCAATCCTTCCCCCTCCAAATCACCGTGTGGGGCACAGCGGCTTCTGTGGTTGGTCTGGACACTAGGGGTCTGGGGAAGTGACTGAACTATCTGCTGTGAGGAGGCCACAGAATGACCAGGCAGGAGAGCAGGCAACAAAGGTGGGGTCAGAGCTGCAGGCCCGGGATCCACAGCACAGAGACGGCGGGCCAGGCTGGGGAAGAGCAAAGCTGGGCCAACGCCAGCCTGGGTCTCCTGCCAGCTCCACGTCCAGTGTCTGGAGGAGCCTTTCTGGGGTGACGGTGGCCATGGGGCAGCTTGCTTTCATCGCCAGCGAGGACTCTGACAGGTGCCCCAGGGGCTTTGGTGAGCACGAGGACAGGCCTGTCCCAGCACCTGCAAGGCCTGCCTCCCTTGTGGGGAAAGGTGCCCGGGGCGGCACCTGGATGAGAGTGGCTGCCAGAGCCCCCTGGATTGAAATGAATTCCCTAATAACGGCATTTCGCTGGTTAATAATTTGCTGACACGTCACTTCTAAAGCCTCGGGGCAGGAAGGCACTTCCGGGTGGTTCCACTAGCAGTCTGAACACACCCACTCTGGTCCCACAGCTGCCTCGCCCACCGAGGACCTTGTCCCCACCCTGAGGGAGAGCCTCCGGCAGCGGTGCCCAGGACACAGCTCTCCACACACAGGCCCTTGCCACCACTGTCCTAACTGCCCCGGGGCCAGACGAGGCTGCCAACGAAATGGGACACAGAAGACAGGCGGCTGCGCCCTCCCCCCACCATCCCCCGAGAGCAGAGAAACCACAAGGGGAGAGGGGAGGACGATACTTGTAAAGTGTGCAAAACAGCAGGCTCGGCCAGCACCTGTGCATACTGTTAGAAACACTACTGGGCTGGGCATACAGTTTGGTGGGAGTAACAAGTAATATTTCGTCTTCATTTGTCAACAGCAAAAGCAGTCAGTGAGGAAGTAGGAAGAAACCACAGGCCTCGGGTGTCACGAGGTGACCAAACCACAAGGCAGTTATTGGCTGCGTCCAGCTCTCAGTGATTCAAGGAAGGGCCTCATGTGACTTAGACTCTCGAGTGCAAACTTCAGAAACGCTATCCATATAATTAGAGATCGCCAGGCACTGCGGCACAGCACCTGGGGTCTGGGCCACAGGCAGCGGCTTTACTCCATGCCCAGAGGGATGGGGGGAGACAGGTCCTGCAGGGAGCGGCTGAGGCAGGGTCCCCCCACACTGACACAGAGTCCCTTCCATCTCAGACGGGGTCTTCTCCACGGTGACACTGTAAGGACAGAGGGCCCAGGACCAGACAAGGGCACAGAGAGGACAACCGGCCTGTGGGGCACCAGTGGCCGCATCTGCACCGAGCAGAGCCCAGAAGGCTGAGACATTTTGACCAGAAATGGAGGGAGGAGCTGGGTCAGCCCTGTGGCGAGCTGAGCCCTGTCCCCAGCAGAGACAAGCTGAGGTCCTATCTCCCAGGGCCTCCTCTGAAAACAAGGTCTTTGAGGGTGTCAGCCGGTGAAGGCGGGGGTGCACCAGGTGGGGTGGGCCCTGATTCCAGTCCCTGAGCTCTCCCAAGGTGCAGAGACACAGAGCAGAGGCCACCTGGGAGCACAGGGCGGAGCCTGGAGGGACATGTCAACGAGCCAAGCACTCCCAGGACTGCCAGCAATGCCAGAAGCTTCCAGGAGGGGCCAACCCTGTCAGCACCTCAGCTTCGGGTGTCAGTCTCCAGAACTGAGAAAACAGATTCCTGATGTCCTGAGCCACCCAGGTTGTGGCGCTGGGTCACAGCCCCTGGGAACCTGCCACAGGCCCTCAGGGAGGCAGTGTCCCTCAGGAGCCACTCCCGCACCTCTGCACCTCCCGCCTGCGGCCCTCAGCCCTCGGCCTCAGGGAGGGACTTCCCACAACCACTGGGGGCAGGGCTCCCTGGATGGAGGGGCCACCGGGGCAGAAACACTCACCATGCACACTGTTGTAGGCCAGTGGTGAACCATAATCAGCTTTTTCCACTCCTGGTCACCACTGTGAAAGACAAATAACTGGTTTTCCAAGAACTGTTTCAAAGTTACAGTAAATCCGTCCATCCATCCATTCATGCCCTCACTCCCTCAAGAAGCATCGAGTGCCTGCTGCAGGCCAGGCACTTCTGTGGACAGGGAAGCCATCCCGAGTGAGGGGCAGAGTCCCCGGGCACCACCATGGGGTGAGTGACCACCCTCCTGAAGCACACCAGCCCGTGTGGGAGACGACACCCCTATAAGTGAAGCCCACTTGCGGTGTTCTGCGGTGACAAGTGGTGAAGAATATAACTAGGCAGCAGACAGGCACGGCTGGGTGGGGGGGCTTGAAATTCCAGTCAGGAAGCCAGGAAGGTCTCCTGAAGGGCGGTGGAGACTGGGAAGGCCAGAAGAGCCACACAGTGCCACTGTCCTGAGCAGGCTCACAGGCTGACCCTGTCCCCCTCGTCCCCTGGTGAAACCCGCAGGCCCTGCCAGCTCCACTGCTTATTCATTCGGCCCCACAAGGACCTGAAGCAGCCTGAGGCCCTTCTGTCCCCTCCCCGCTCTGAGAACAGCCGCCCTTGTCCTCTGCAGCACGGGGGCCCTCTGACCAGAGGGTGCCCCTTCCAGCCCCGGAGGGTGTCATTTGGACGCTAGGACTTCCCCGCAAGGGCCCAGAGCTGCGTCACACACAGACTCTCAGCAGGAAGCTCCCAGCCCATTTGCTGGGCTCAGCAGACAGATGAGACAGAAAGGACTCAGGCTGCAGACGGAGGTGGCAAAGGGATGTCCTCAAGCCAAGGGCTCACAGGCGACATGGACCAGTTCCACGCACCTTTGATTTTGTGGGTGAGTGAGTATGGCAGAGTAGGTGCCGAACAGCGGTGTTACGAAACCTTGGCTTTGGGTCTGAAATGATGAGGTCAGCGCTCAGGATAAAAGAAAAGCCATGGGCACCACGATGTGAGAATCAGGGCTGGGGGACGTGTTGGAAGCTTCCCCCCCAGATGCAAAGCCTAACTTAACACAGGTGGAGACCAGGGCTGCAGGCCAGGCCACGGCAGGAGCCCAGACTGTCGTTGCCGTGTGCGTTGAAACAACCAAGACCACCGAGACCTCTGAAACACAACCCTCCCACAGCACTGAGAAGCTGCGGACCCCCTTAGCAGAGGGAGAGAACCAGTCACTGAGCTCTCAGCCCGGGTCATCCCGGGAAAGCGCCCGCCGACCTGTGCAGCCCTGGCAGGTCTGGATCAGCCTTGTCCCAGTCAGGGCAGCAGCTGTCCAGTCAAGGCGGGGGTGCACAGCCTATGTCGTGGGGCACAGACTCCAGCCCTGGTCACAGCTGACGCTGATGCTGACTGATGACCCTTGGCCAGGTACCTGCCCCCACCACGCATGCACCACCACCACACATGTGGCACCCACCACACATGCACGGTAGGGACAGGTGCTTTTGTATATGATTTCTTTTTAATCCTCACCCATGGATATGTTTATTGATTTCAGAGAGAGGAAGACAGAGAGGAAGAGAAACGTTGAACGGCTGCCTCCTGCAGTGCCCTAGGGGGTGGGGATGGAGGTGCGGCAGTGGTGGGATCCGAGGTCTTCGTGGTGTGCCCGAGGATGGCCACCAACCCACACCACACCACCCGGCTGGCCGGGGTGAGGGCAGGCGCTGCCTTTGTCTCCGCGGTGCAGAGGAGCAGGCTGCCGCACGCAGCACGCAGGTCCTGCTCAACTGGTGCTGCGCCACTGCCTCTCCAGTGACACCCTCCACCCGAGGGCGAAACCCAGCTAGCACCGCTCTTCAGAAAACACGCTTTCTGGGAAAACTGGAACATAACGTTACCTTTAAAAATATATTATAAAATAGCAATGGTTTAATTAAAGCTGCCATTAAAAAGTTAAAACCCACCTTTTCCCACACCTGTGTAAGCATGAAATCCTATTAGTGTGATCATTGCTCAAAGAAAAATAAAAGGAAAAATTAAAACCCGATACTCAAATTTTGGTGTCCTGTACAAAGTCAAGTGAGGATCCTATACGACACAGCCTATTCACCGCCTCCCTGATTGTCGCTGGGACAGAGGGAAGGGGGGCAGATCAGGAAACTTAAAAGGAGGAAACAGCACCGTTTCACTAACTGTGCACTGCAATCTAAACTACAGGTGCACCAACAACCTCTGGGAGAATTTCAGAGCAGGGACACACAGCGACTACCCGGCACGGGTCCCCTCAGATTCTGGGACCCTCTGCGGATCCCTCCGCCCGCCCTGGAACCCGGAAGAGCCGAGGACAGCCGGTGGGTGACAACCGGCACCGCGCGCCCAGGGGCTCACCTACCTCCTCCAGACCACCTGCGCGCAGCAAAGGGAGCAGAAGGCCAGGCAGAAGGAGCACAGGAAGACGCGGCGAGCGGCTGCAGGCTTCATCGCGCCGAGCCCTCTGGGAGGGACCTGCAGGGGCGCAAAGGCTCCGCTTCCAAAGCACACGGGGCACAGAGGGTCCGGGCCAAGCCTTGCACGTCCCTGAAAACGGACACTGTTTCTTAAGCCGGTCTCTGCACCGAACCGGAGGCCAGCGAGCAGCGCCGTCCGGCCCGCTCACCAGAGGGTTCCACTATCCGGGCCCAGAGTCACCGCTCCGAGTGGACACTGGGCCCCGGGCTCCAGTGGACCCTGCGCACCGGCCCTCGGCCCACCGACCACCCGGAGCGTCCTGGAGCACCAGAGCGCCAAAGGGCGCGCCGCCTCACCGGAGCCGCGATGCGACCCCCACTGCCACCCCGCGGTTCTGGTCGTTGCAGCCTCCAGGCCCGAAGGTCTCCGCCCCCGTCCTGGACACGCCCCGCATCCGCCCCCGTAACGAGCACGCCCCCCAGGTGGACACGCCTCCAGACGGACACGCCCCCACAGAGGAACGGGCCCCCGACGCAGGCTGCGGAGCGCCGGGCTGGCAGACCCGCCCCGCGACGCCCCGACGTGGCGCCCCGCCCTCGGCCCCGCCCCCTGCCCGGAGGGCTCCGCCCCCAGTCCGGTGTCCCCTTTCCGCCCGGCTTCTAGCAGAGGCTTCCCTGTCCACCGCGGCAGCCTGCTCGCGTACCCCACCCGACCCATGAGGTCCGCTTTAGAGCCGCCCCCCCAATGCCCTTTGTGTCCCCGCCCCTCGTCTGCCCGCCGTGGCGAGCGCAGCTGTCTCTTCGGGTCTGCCTGCTACCCTCAGGGAGCTCTGCAGGCGCAGTGGCGGGTCCCTGCCTCCCTGCTGCAGGCCTGCGACTTCCAAGCTCCCCGCCCCCGCCTAATCCTGCTCGCTCCGCTCCCGTCGAGGGTCCCCACCATGTGCAGCGCCTCGGGGCCCCTGGAGAGAACCGCCTGGCGGCCGGCCCGGCTAGGCTACTCCCTGCCCCCAGGGCCGCCAGCCTTCTCTGAGCACAGTCGGGTGGAAAAGCAAGCCTGGGGCCGCGCACCTGCCGCCAGCCAGCGCCCAGTGCCCTTAACCGTAAGGACGGGGCGGGGCGACCCCTCGAGGCCGGCTGGAGGAAGGAAGGGAGACCACTGCTGGATGACAGCTACCCGCCTCTTGGCCACCCGCCGGTGCCCATCCCTCCTTCCAGGTCCTCAGACACCGCCCCTCTGATGGCTGGGGACCCCTGCGCTGCGGCCCAGGGCCCGCTCTAAGATGAGAGGTGATCTGATGGGGCCACGCCCGGGGAGTAACGCTCAGGGTCGTAATCGCCGTCGGGCGAGATTCTTACCAGCTCCGCGGGCAGCCCAGGAAGCACGCTCCCGGCCCACGCCCGACCGAGGTCGCTGCCCTTTTCGCTTCCTCAGCCGGTTCTCTGCCGAGACCTCCACCGCGCCCCCCCCC